>JAYMSW010001478.1:0-16338 GCA_036897725.1 Erodium texanum | reverse complement strand
AGAGGAGGAAAAAGAAGAAGAAGAAGAAGAAGAAGAAGAAGAGGAGGAGAAGCCATTTGGTGAGGAAGAAATAAACCAGGATGAGAAGAGAGATGCATTTGCAAGTGGGAAAGTAAGCAAAGGTTCCTTCTCATCTGTATTATCAGAGAAGTCTACTAAAGTAGCAGATGTCTTTGAACCGATCAACATTGAAGGACAACAAGAGACTGGAATATGGGTGCAGCAGCCGGGAAGTGAAGTTTCCCAAACTTGGGAGCCAAGAAAAGGAAAGAGTAGGCGCCTTGATAATCAAATTCATGGAGAGTCTAATCATTCCCTAAACAGCTTCAAATCTGACAGCAGCAGCGGAGATGAAAGCTTGGAAGGAGGAAGTAAAAACCCAATGGCCACAGTGAAGAGAGGATTGAAGAAAATAGGTTCTGTATTTCACAGAAGCCCGAGAAGAGGGGAGGATAACTTGGGTAGCATTGAAGAGGATTCAATGTCTCCTAGGCCTAATCTTAGAGCAATCAACACTAATGATATTGGTGTGAAGTTTGTAGTAGAGGATTGCCTTTCAACACCTGCTTCTGGTAAGGTTGCTAGCTCTGAGGGAAGTGGGCCCGAGAGCCCGAACAAGGGGCATGTTAAGGATATGGCAAAGAGCATTTTGAAACATGCTGGAAAATCAGCTCGCACCATAAAGCATGTACTTTCGAAGAAAGGATCGAAAAAGGGTGGTTCATCTGCAACTACAGAACGAGATATTTATGCAGAATCAGATTCTTCTGATGATGAACCTCCTTTGACTCCAGTCACTGAGAGGATCTCAGTTGCTTCAAATCCAAGAGCCTTAAGCAGTGACTCCCAAAGCTCCAGGGAGGACCCAGTTGTTCAAGCTGACTCAAGCAATGTTGAAGCTCACAATGAAGGAGAAACTGCAGAAACCACATATCCAGATGCAGAAAGCTCAGGCAGATACGATGATAAGCTGGTTCTGGAGTCTCCAAAGCATGAGACCTTGGACAAGAATGATACAAATTTTGTATAGTCTCTTCTTCTCCAAAGTTGGTTTGTACATTCAACCAAAACAGGAACATATGTGTCCTGAGATGTTGCATTTTCTTTTACACAGTTGCAGCTGTACTTAAAAGACTCAGTAAAATGTACAGTTTTCAAGATGGAAGAATGTATTGTGCTTTCTTAGTCATCTGGTATAATATAATTTGTATTACAGAATCTTTTTAAGATTAAGATCTAAAGTAAATTACGTTTAATTATTTCTAAGTTGACGGTTTTAAATAAGTTGACGGTTTTTTACCTAATTACACCCGATATATTTTGTGGTCATGGGACTCCCTTGTTCACTGTCACATTTTCCATTAAAGGACCTTTTTGCCCTTATTTTCCCTTCAAATTTTCAAACAAATGTCATACACAAATGATTTCTTTTTCTCTCCCCTCTTTCACCCTGTTTGATTCAAAACTAGTTTGAAAGAAATTTTAACAATTCCAAGTTAAACTAATACCAATTCAAACTTATCTGTATCATTGATTGTCATCTTTTCCCTTGATGAAACTCGAAGAACCCAACATGTCCGGACAACGATGTCCTAAATCTGGCTTGTTGTGGCTCTCTCGGTTGCAGATTGGCGAGGAGACGCGAGGGAGATGACGGAACTAAAATTTAAAACTTTGGGAAATTGCGCGGCTATAAAATATATTGGGTTTAATTAGGTGAAAAAGCCGTCAACTAAGGGTAGTCAGACGTAATTATCCCTAAAATTTATTCAGATGTTGTGGTAACCCAATCACTGGGTTCAGTACGCAAAGACGTGAAATCTAAACAGAGTGCTGAAAGAATCAAGCTTTGAACTTTTATTTCTGTACTGTCAACCATATGAATCACTTACATAAATATATATATATATACATATATGTACACAGTATGTCCTAAACATGTACCTCTTGAAACAACTATAGAATAGAACACAAATATCATGCACAAACTCAGTCACCGAACACAGGAATCATTTGTGCTTCTTTTTGCCAGCAAGAATAGGTTGTATTTGCAGTCTCCGGCTGAAGGCTTCATTGAAAAGGAAACGGGTCTGGAAAGCTGAGATGATTGGTAGCCATGCCAAGATGGCGATAGGAGCAAAGAGAAAAACACCCATTCCATAGTCATAAGCTCTAGCAAGAACCCTACTAAAGTCCCACAACCCAGTGTCTTCAATCTTGGGCCTCACAGCTTGTGCAACCTGAACAAAACTTAACTATGAGTCCAAGAAAACATGCATCTGATTATGAAAGACAGATACTGAAATTAGACTTACCAGTATCAAGCCCCACCCAGTTGGCAGAAACGCTAGAACGCACACGATCAAGTCCTTCAATGAGAGCTCACATATGATGGAAAGTGAAATAATGGTAGCAATAACACCCAAGAAAAGAAAAGCTTTGAATAGCCTGAAAGCAAAGTGATAGTCATCACTGAACTGTCTCCTTCCAATGTTCACTGCCTTGACTAAGAGAAAAACTGCAAGAATCACAACCCAGGAAAGCACATAAACCAGAAAATCTTTGCTCTGCTGGGTGATGTCAAGGTGATAGACCAGACCATACTGATAGATAAAGAACCGAAGCGAAAGAATTATCTCAATCAACCTAGCCCCCAGTCCTGATCTATGAATATGGGCTTGCTCATCAATCCACCAAGAATACCAACTCTTATCCTGTTGAATCCCTATCCCACCTTGTTGCCTGATCCACTTGTTCCAGTCTTTCCAGTCATCAACTATCTTGCCCCAGCTGAACCCAGATGGGTTAAACAGAAACGGAGCAAACAACCAAGTGATTGACATGAACCATATGGAGTATGTTATCAAGACATAGGCCACGCTGCTCTGGTAAGAGCGCCTAAACAGATCATACACAATCAAAAGGAGAGAGAGCTCAAATCCTTTGACAAAGTGGCTTCTTGAATACAATCTGTAGTTCTCTGTGAAGCTTGTGTGGAACACCACAACCTTGCGCCCGGTTGGTCTGTACTTGGCACCTCCATGAAGAATTGTTCGGCCATAATAGTGAATCTTTGATCCGAGGGAGAAGGTGAAGAAAACAGCAGCGAGCTGGAGCTGCATGAGGACAAAGTCTTTGAGTGCTGTGAGAAATCCTTTTTCTAGCCCAATCTCCATCACCATTGGCAAGCCAGTTAGGAGGCCGAGCTGGATAAATGACTGGGAAGCAAGAGCCGTTTCCAAGGATTGGATGTTCTGCAGTCTTGCTTCTGTCAGGAGAGTTTTTTGCAACCCACTAAGAACCAGGTATAATTGGCCATAGAGGAAAACATATATTCCAATGACTGATATCTGTGAATTGTTACAGAGGAATTTTCAATTAACCATCACTGCACAAAATAGGAAATAGGGTTAACTGCATATAACTATTGCGTATTACATGTCTTTTGCACACAACTATCCTCAACTTTAAAACGTTATTTACAGCTTCGGTAAAAAATTACGAAAAGGCCCTTGACCCTAATCTATATCATTTTTTTTTCATCTTTTTAATAGTTTTATCTTTTTAAGGAGTCTTCCATCTACTCAACCGTTTTCTACATCGAAACAAAATGTTATTGGTAGGGCGTTTTCATCATTTCTTTTGGTAAAAAGAGCTATCTGCAATTTTTTGAAAGTTTAGGTAGCTATAAATAACATTTTAAAGTTGAGGATATTTATGTGCACAAGATGTGTAGTACGCAATAGTTATTAGCAATTAACCCTAGAAAATATACAATAGCAAGAAAGGAAAGATTCACCATGTGAGTGTTCAAAGAATTACCAGACTACTGAAGTAAAATCCAATGGTAGTGAAGTAACAAGATAGCATCCTGAAGAAATCAAATCGGCGTCCAAGGCGATATATATCACGACTTAGAGTTTGCTCACTGTTTCCATTAGCAACTTTGGCTTCAAACTTTGATATCTGGTTTAAGCCTACATCACGGCCTTTGCCAACTTGAAGGTACTCGTGGTATGTAATGCATCCCCGTCGTAAGGTAGAGTTAAACCCTATATGGTAACAGATGGACTTGTGAATTAAATAGACAAGGGCCAGCACATAATATTATAAAATGATAAGAGTAATAGTTCTTACCAGCAAAAACATCTTCGCTCAAATTAATGGTCTTTGATGCTTTGCTTATGCCGCCTCTTGTCAAGTGAAAAATCCTGTCAAAGACATCTGGGTGCCCATAGTGGTATCTTACCCTATATAGATGGAAAAAAATGAATTGATATACTTCAAGAGATACATATTGACCATAAAATGATGAGGACTCACCTGAGGGGATTGGCAAGAATCCTTTGACCAATGGTGACGAAGCTGGTCTCTTGGTATGACATGAACCATGCAAGAGAAGAAACACTGAATTTGCAAGGAAATGCAAGATTATATCAGCTCATGAAGTGTAAAATGACTGATGTGAGATCTGTATAAAAAGGTCTAACCTTCCAGTGAATATGTGTTCCCTCAGCCCAAGTATGGTAGGAGGGCGACGTCCTTGACATTTGAGAAATTCTTGCAGAAGATTTCTCATTTTCAGAGCTTCTTCCAAATAGTTATCCTGTAAAACCAGACACCATAAGATCACAAAGAAAGGAGATATTATTTCTTGTTTGCTTTTGGAAATAGCTTACTTGGTTCATATCAATTGTCTGGAGAGCTTCACCCCGTGTGAAAATTATGGCATGATTTTGATTTTCAGGCTTCCCTTCCCCTATATTTGGAGGACCAGGAAGCTTTATACGGTATATTTCCTGTAAAAATGACAATATATTCAACAATCTGTAAAATAAAGATTTAAACATCTTAAGATACTATGGTTAAGAATGCTAGTACCTGATCAAAACCAGCGACCGCTTTAACCAATACAGAAGAATAAACCTTCGGGGGTGTCCTGCTAGGCCCGATTTCCTCTTTCTCTTCAACATAAGCAACACGGAGAGCTGGATACCTTTAGCCATTAATTGCATGTAAACAATTAATACATTTCTACAAAGCAATTTGATTGAATAAGGTGACAGTTTCTCATATATATATGTATGTATTCTTGTAATGGATTACCTAATCATCAAATCAACGATGTCTTGTGCATGGGGATCTCTATTAGATTTTTGCATTCCAAACATCTGACAAGAGACTACGTATGTGAATTTCATGTCTGCTAGGGCTCCTAGTTGAGCAGATAATGTAGGGTTTCCTATTTTTGCAGCATCATAACCATCAAGAATATCTGGATGAACATATTCAGTCCAGACATATGTGAGAAATATTTAAATAAAATGTCTATCACTAAGAAACTTATTGAGTAATAAATAAGTAAATTTATACAAACCTTCATCTTCAGCCATGTCAAGAAATGCCTGTAGTTTTAATGCTTCTCTATAGTACATCATCCCTCTAACTGTCACACCACAAAAATAATAAAGGGGATTTTATAAATTATATCTAGGATTAAAAATAATTATCAGCTATAATTTCTATTCACCTGTTCTGCTTAATGTTTGGCCCCGGAAAGAAGCCCAATATCTAAGATCCTCCTCTTTGTTTTCATCTTTCAATCCTTCAGGGTTTCCACACCCCATTCGCTCCAAAAAGTTCTTCCACTCATCTAATAATACATGAATGTAACGCGGTGAACTTATAAGATTGAATCCAAATTGATGGAATAAAGATAAGACTAAGATGTGTGAGTTTATAATAACCTGGATATATTTTTTGCATATAAAACATTATCGAAACCTCTTCCTGGCTTAAATGAAGCTCTTCCATCGAAAAATTAATATCTTCTGCATAGTGTGGGGTTATAACACTGCTCCAAAGAGAAGAACACATAGTGAAGACAATATATGTAACACGGTCACTATTATTGCTCTGCAAGTAATTAATATTTATATAACAGGTGGGTCCAATTCGTATGGTTTTCTTCTTGCAAATAAAGAATGGGATAAACTTCACCATGGAAAATATAGGCAAGACAAGAAGGTCTGACCTGAATGATAGCATACTGCGAACTTTAGGAGGAGAAGGCATGTCCATGAAGAGAGAAGTAGCGAAGAATGAAATTCGCCTCCTAGCCTCTAAATTTGTAGGTAGGTCCATTGCTGTATCTTTAACAGTCAGCAACAAGTGAAAGCGCCTGATCTGCAATCCAACATTCGATATAGTTTGGTCAGCATAAGAGCAATGTTCACATTCACTAACATCTGTGTGCTCAAATACCTATGTATTTCACCTGTTCATTAAGAGAAGCGCTATCTGGTAAAGGGAAATGGATGGAATCCTCGCCTGAAGAGGATTCAAATAATTGTGGTTCAATACTTCTACAAAATGCTGTAGTGTTAATCTCCATTTGCTGGGAACAGTTAAGCAAATCCAATATCCTGTGGTAGTATTTCCATGATAATTAGTCCGGTGAAGCATTTGAATGAACCTTAATGAGGAATAGGAGTATCAAACCTGGAACCATTTGTCATCATATCATTGGTTACAAGCTCAAAGATATCCTGGAGAACTTTCACCACATCCCCGTGTTGATTTTCATTTCCCTCAACCTATAAAATAAAATTAATCACAAGGCACTAAAATGTTTGTTATATGAGCTTAGAAAACTAGTGTTAGAGCATGACAATTACCAAAAGTTCAATTAATTTGATACATTTGGCATGTACAGCTGGGAGCTCACTCAACTTGAAGTCCTCAAGAAAAGTTGACTTTTGTATGCTATCTTCAATTTCATATAATATGCTCGATGTGATACTGAAAAAGTAATGGAGGAGGAGTCCAAGTAAGGTAAACAAAAGACCACATAAAGATATAGTAATACTTGATAACATATTATGCATAACTTGCCTCTACCTTTTCTCTAGATCGCCAACAATGAGAATTTCAAGGATATACTTGAGTGATTCATAGCATTCCTTTACGGCACAGTACATGTACTTATCCTTGCTTATCTTTCGGAAAAGAGTCTCATCCTTCCCCACAAAGTCTTTTGCAATGCTCAATGCCATTTTAAGCTAGTAAGAACCAGAGAGATGTTATTGCAGAAAAATGGTAAGAGGGTCAATATCACAATCCACATTTCTGAGTAAAAAAGAACATACCTTGTTTGCTAAGAGAAAAACGGGCCAACGAATCATGCCAGAGAGCAACTCCGATGACATAGGTATTGTCATCAAATCTAACTCCCTATTGCTTATCAAGTCCTCTAATCGAAGATTACTAATGATTTGGTTCCACACAAGAGCAAACTTGGCAACACCATCTTTTCCCATTTCTGATACCTGAGAATATATTAGTTCAGCAGTCAGAAAAAAGGAGAGACATTCAAGTTACAGTATCACAAGGTCGAAGCCAAGACCTTTTGAAATCTTTTGTGCAAGAAACTTGTTTTTCTCCTTCGACCAGTTTTCAGTGAAGGTGGGATGAGGTTGGCATTGAATGCAGAAGGCAATGTGTGAAATCTACTTCTTAGCATTCCTAGCGTCCGAATCTACAGTAAACAAGAGGAGTTAGACCCTTACATCCTTGATTAGGAAAGAAGAACATCTCTTAATCTTACCTCACCAAGATGATGCAAAACTCCATAAATTCCACCAAAGATTGCACAGAAAACAGAATACCAGATCTGTGTGTCCATGAAGTAGACCTGAGACATCATACAGAAGAAAAGATTTATTTTTTATCCAGCTAAGATATTGAAGGTTGCAAATTGAGTTGGATTGTTTCAAAATTGTGGTGGAGAAACTCACAATCATTATTGGAGCCCAAACGGCCACAATTGCACCGGCATTATTCTTGACTGTAACAGCAAACAAATCCTTATTAACGACGTTCAACTATTTAAACACTGAAATGGTAGAATTGAAAAATACCTTTTGGGAAGAGCTCATGCCAGTCATAGTTTCTCACACCAACTTTCATAATTTGCTTTGTTGGTGCAATGAGAGGTTTAATCTGCATTGTTAATTGGAAAGAAAGTTAGTCAAAGTAAAAAAGGATGGCGACTGAATCTGCCATTACAGAACTTGTGGTTCAATTCATTATTATTGACTGAGTACTATTTAAAAGATAATAACAGTAATAATCACCTCAAAAAAGTAGCTGAATGAAAATTTGCTCAAGAGTACCAGTACCCAAAACAATGTATACTTCATAACCGAAACTTGTGCTTCTTGCATCCCACGCCCAACATATAATCTAGGCTGCATAATGAACAAAAACAATTCTTCTGCAATGCTACTTTGAAAAATAGAAATGATTGTCTTGGAGGTATTACAAAAGGAACTGCAACCTCTATAGGAACGTTACCTGAGTCCACCAGGACAAAGTCATGCATATTCGGGAGTCTGAAACCTCAATGTAATTGCTTAGAACAGGAACAAAAAATAAGACCAGCTCAACCGCATTAGTCATCAAGTATAAAGCAACTGCAACCAAATATGAGGAATAACACAGTTCTCCAAGCCAGCTTCCATTCTGTGTTGAATAGCAAGTATATTTTCTTCTAGAGCTAGCATAGTAAACAGGAAGGACAATGGTCCATATCAATGCAACCACAAGCTTCAGCACTTGTTTAGTCTTCTGAGACTTCTCCATTGTATCTCTGGCTTTCCATGTAAAGCCAATATCGAGAATAGCTGCAACCACAAACCTTTATTAGATTTTTTTCCAAGGATGAAGAAAAAGAAAGAAAAGTCCAATGTCTATCATTAGTACATGTTTAGCAAACAATTGGTGAAAATAGAAAAATGGGTGGAAATAGGCCATACCATGTAAGAATTTAAGAATTGATAATGTGATGAAGACGCTCATGATATCCTCAAATACTTCAGCATCAAAGATCTGAAGGGGAGATTCCAACTCATGGCACGCCATAATTATCATCGCCTATGAGATAAATTACTAATCAACGTCATAAAAAGCCATCTTGATTCATATAGATTTGATGTTGCAGACATACCTGAAGGGATAGAATAAAGAAGCACCACATTCTGTCAAAGCTCCTAAATATCTGCCAAAATGAACGGATCTCTATGAAATTTGTCTTCCCTAACCATTTTTTCCCTTGATCTACCTCCTCAGACTGCAAAGAAACCTGTGGGAAAAAAGGAAAATATGTCAAAAGCACAGATAAGGACAATTAGTCAACAAAAGATGGTAAACTTGTGCATGTGGAACCGATCTATCCTGCTTTTGAGAGTCTATTAACAGACTAGTACACGTGAAAATAT
The DNA here is from genome assembly GCA_036897725.1 of Erodium texanum. Classification (NCBI taxonomy): domain Eukaryota; kingdom Viridiplantae; phylum Streptophyta; class Magnoliopsida; order Geraniales; family Geraniaceae; genus Erodium; species Erodium texanum. The sequence goes on along the minus strand of JAYMSW010001478.1, from coordinate 7,060 downwards.
TTTTGTCCTAGAGTAATTATGACATACAGATTTGTGAATCCGCGTCTCTATATTATAATGTCATCCAATAACATTCATGGTTTATGCAATTTTAACCTCACAAAGCCACTTTTTCAGACCAACAACCTTGTTATGTACTTGAGGAAAGAAAGTATACAGCACAAATTGATCTTAATTGATAACATGCTTCATACTCTCTGTCAAGATAAAATAATCAGACAGTTCTGTGAAACACACAATGATACTATATAGGAATTAATTGCTCTAATAATTTTAACAGTCTCTGAAACGAATCATCAGAAGCAAATTGCCAGAAAGTGCTTTTGGGAGTAACTTTGACACGATATATTTACCCCCTCTTCTTCATCTGTTTTTCTTTTCTTCTTCCTCTTTTGTTTTGCAGTATTGTGATCATCTGGAGATGGCACATAAAAGAAATCATGGTCTAGGCGCATGGGCCATCCTATTTGAAAACAGTCAGGCGACCTGCAAAAAACGAATTTGACAAATATAACTACCTCTACGTCCTTTATTGAGAGCCTGACTGATTAGACATAAAGAAAAACAAATAGAAGAAGAACAACTAACCAAAAATACTCATTGAGATCATCATAGTTTCTCCATGTAGAATGGTCAGCTGTTCCATTTTTGTTTTTATCAGCTTCCTTCAGTATTTTGCGAGGAAATTAGATATCATATGGGTAAATATAGAGATTTGAAGAAGAGACCATTACTAACCTTGGATATAACGTTGTATATGGGAGTAACAACATTGTTAAGGAAAGAGTAAGACTGAAAGCCTCCTTCATATGCTGGCTTGACCATCTCCCAAGTTGTCATGCTAACAGCGCCAGTTAGCATACCATACAGTTCATATGCCATCTAAGTAAAGAGCAATAAAAATGAAAACAAAACATGATAAAGTATATATTTTTATTCAATTGATAACTGCAATTTGTAACTTTTAAAGCATAATCTCAAACATGAACCTAGGTATAGACTGTATAAGTGAATAATAGGATTTCTCATGAAATCACCACTGGCTTCAAAAGTTACCTAAATTTTGAACTAGCGAGTGCATTTTCTAGAGAAAGTAAAGATAAGAAGTGACAGACAACATCATATTTTCAGCTTACATGATGAAAAATATAACAGAGACACTCTGGCATGAATCTCAAGTTGGCAGCTTCCCCCCATATAAGTAAGTAGAGCCCTATATACAGAATCTTATATTGTTGGGCTTCATGCTTCACATAGGGTAACCTGCAATATACTCAAAAAAAAAGTTTTAAGGAAAAATGACTGGAAATGAAAAAACTTTTTTAATGCAAGATTGGAACAAATAAGATGACTTCTTTTACCTGATATTACTTTTTCTCCTTAGATATTTGCACCAATTTGTATAATTTTTAAAGAACTTCTTCATCAGCCCCTCAACTGCTCCATCTGCCAACTGTATTTATTTTTAAAACGAGTCAAATTAGCTGGTAAAATAAAGTTAAAAGTGAAACATGGTAGAGTTAGAACACCTTCAAGACAGATGTTTGCTTCTGAATTTGACGAATATGGGTGTTAGCTAGAAGTAGAATTAGATGCTCCCTCTGATTGGCAACATTTCCTTCCTGATGGAAAAAATCATATAAGCCACTGGGAAATCTTCAATGTATGAAATGAAGTCAACAGAATATAGAGCACTTGAAAAATGAATGAGAAGAAAAGGATCAGTGTCTCAAAATAGACAGATAAAGCATGTGTATAAACCATGAACCCCTGACTTTACATATTGTTGAAGTGCTCTACATGTTAAGAATGTGGATTTAGTTACCACTTGATATACTAATCAGGCTGTCCACCTAATAGCTTAACCTTTTGGACTGATGCTCAGATATGTAGCAGGTAGGGAAATGCAGAGCAAAGTAAAAGAAAAAAGAGAGTTGAAACTGAAAGAAAATTACCTGAAATCCAAAGCTATACTGAAGAAATTCAAATAAATCAATAAAAGGTCCTTGTTTCTGAAAATCTTCTGAAGGGGGTAAACCACGCACATTCCTAACAGCAGCAACTGCAACTTTAATCTGCATCATTTACATATGTTATCACCATATTAATCCCAGTCGATTACAATTCATGTATACTGAAATAAAATACCCTCATATGACTTAGTACATTCATCCAACCACACAAAAGAAAATGGCAGTAAAATTAAGCACGTTTTTTTTTTTTTTTTTTTGCAAATAAGAAAGTGAAGGAAATGGAGATGTATTTTATGGAAACATGTTTTATCAAGCGAAGTAAAATATTAAGAAAATCACTTAGATTATCCACACAGCACCAGACCTCAGGGAGTTGCATAATTGGTTGCTGAATACCTCCATGATCAAGTGGAAGGATGTTATATGGTACATAGAACTCGGATTTTGTATGGATGCTGTCTCTGTCAGCAAGGGCCTGGGAAGGATAAAATAGTAAATGTTTATTGCTAAGACAACATCAAGAGGAAAATATAAAGATCAATGAATGATGCATATGAAAGACCTGAGGACCAGCTGCATTTGTAACTGTCTTTAATACTTCATACAGCACAGAAGCAATTCTTCGGGCATTGATCAACTTTTCTCTATGGCTGTATAAGATCAAACACAAATTAGTGTGTAGTAGTAACTTATTTGAACCAGCATCACTATTCAGTTAGTTAAGATCATTTACCTGTGGTCTAATTCAAATGCTCCGCCATGCTTGATAATATATTCTTTGTATGCATGATAAACACGTCTGAGCTCACGAACATCACTCTTTTCCCTTCTTTTCCTAATGGTAGCTTCTTCATCCTGTGATAAGATGAGCACAAGCGAGCTTTATACAACTGAAAATATTGGTTGGCAATTTCATATGATAAGCTTCATTCTAAGTACATACAAGTTCAAGTCGCTGAAGCAGAGAGGTTTTGAATTGACGAACACCTCTCCCAGTTGAGTTGCTGTCCATATTATGAGCTATTTCAAAAGCAGGGAATCGACCTGCCAGCAAGCCAATTGGTCTAAAATCAATGAGATTGTCTTGATTACAATAACCAATGAGTTCTTAGTTGTCATAATGTTCAATGAACTCGAAATTCAAATTACACTAACAGGTAAACTATAACACATTAACAAATAATCTCAACCATTATACCCAAACCCAATTGGGCAAAAATCGAAACTTTACTACTTACAAAGGTAAGCAATACGCGGCTCGTCGATTTCAATCAAATTGGCGACCCGGAGGAACCTCTGAATCTCAGAAGCCAAAGTGGGTGGCAACCTCTCGCTGTCAAAGGGCTCAGGAACATGATCAGCATCATCATCTTCACCGTGGCCAAGAGTGATGGACCTCGTAAAGGGTCTGTTGCTGGTGCTAGTGTTCTCGACCTGGGTTTCTTCAAAGATAGACTCTGCGAGCACAATCTCGGACATTTTGGTGGGTCGGAGAAGAGCTGGCGAGGCAGGAAATGGGGAGAAAGAGACATGGGAGCAGGAGAGTATATATGATGGATCTTCGTGTGCATTTGCTTAGCGAGGTCTGCTTTGAATCGAAGTGCTTTTTGGGGCAATTGAAAAAAGTGGGATTAGTGATCTTTTGCTTTTGCTTTTTTGAAGCTGGTTTGGTTTCTGCTTTTGAGCCTCAAGAAGAGGAGTGTGAATAGGAAGAAGAAGATGGAGATGGGTTTTTGGAGGGTATAACCGTACAAGGATTAAGGAAAGGTCGTTTTAATTATTATTTTTTAATTGTAAAGTTGTAATTAATTGTTTATTTATTTGATCAATAATAGTTTTCCCTTTTCTTTTAAGAGAATCAAAATTATTTCACTCCTTTAAAAATGTTTAAACAAATATAAGCAAAAAGTATCATAAATTTTATGCTTAAATTATTCCTTAAAAAAATTGCATTATTGTCTTGTGCATGGCAACATGCCATAATTACCTAAATCAACCCTTTATGAGCTTTAATGTATGATCAATAGTAAATCTTAGTTATGTGTTGATTAATGATTAAACTTTTACATATGATTAATAGTAAATCCTGGTTATGTGTTGATTAATGATTAAAATTGTGGAACACAAATGAGTAAAACTGATAAATAAATATCAATAGACTTGTCACCGAGTTCATTAATTAATAGTAATTTTTGGATGATTATTGATATAAAAACATTCTAGAGTATTAGACTTTTGTTCATTTAGAAGTTTGCCATATCGTTAATCTTTTTGTTGTGAACGATAAAACGCAACTTAACCAAAATAATAAATTTGTAAGATAATGTTTAGAGGTAATCATGTACATCACATGCCATTAAGCTTTTTACTTTACTCTTATTTTGTATGCATTAGTTGTTCTCCAAAACTATGGTGCTAAGCAATGGAAAAAACATGTAGAGGTCAAAACAACTTTAGTTTTTTGGAGTGGAAAGCTTCTCACTATCAACTTTTCTTTTTTATTGCAAATTAAAAACTAAAGAGAGAGAGAGAGGCCATGTTCATGCCCCTCTTCTTTATTTGCTTCTGATTGTGACATTCATACCTAACTCTCACAAATATTATGCAACTTCCATTGCAATTGTTTTTGAGCCACTACCATAAATATAGCAAATGAAAGAAGAAAAAAAACACCATGAGCCTTCAAAAGCAAGAAACTTCCACTTGTTTGCACAATTTTATTCACTGTTAAGAACATATTACTACAACTATTTGATTTATAATGCTTCTTGGGCCAAAATTAAAGCACCATGAACATATTTACAAGACAAAACCAAGAAACATAATCTTTTTGGGTGGGACTTGAGATATGTCTCATCCCATCCAGGAAGCACCTGATATGATGAATCCTCAACCTCCACATCCACCGCAGCCGCCCCCCCCCCCCCCCCCCCCCCCCCCGCCGCCACTATCTCTTTTTTTACTCTTCCGGGTTCTTTTCCCCTTTGCAGCATCATCGCCAACAATGATCACCCCACCACTAGTAGCTGAAACCATTCGATCATGCTTAGCTTTCTTTTTTCTGGGCGATGATAGACAACACGCACGTAAGAGAATTGCAACAAACATGTTATGACTAACACAAATGGAAGATTGTGAAACTATGTACAGAGATATGGTGTATATAAACACTTGGGGTTTGGTTGACTTTTTTTTGTTCATGACAGCGACTAGGCTACTACATTTGGAGTTCGGTAAAATGAACTATTATATGATGGTTCTTGATAGGCACAATTTATATTCCATTTTCATGTAAACTTGACCAAGTCTTTTAGATGCCAGCGATATGATCCTCATCGCATTGATAATTAGAGAATATAAAATTGAAAATGATTATGGAGGTCAACTTTCTTTGTAGTTTAAAATACAAATCGTCATTTTTATTTATTTATGTATATGTGCAACTCATTGTCATGGATACTTCGGATGAAGTTTGGTTTGTTGACTTCAACAATTGATGGCAGGTTTTGTGGATAATGTATATATTGACCCGTCCAAACCAATGCATCAATACTTGGGATGCAAGAAACAGGAAAACATAAACAAACCTAAATCTTGTATCCATTATACACACACATTGACTATCTTTTGTCAAGTAAACATTGGTTGGTGAACAAGTTAGCACAATTTCGAATGTGTACTAAAATAAGAAAAACGCGATATTTATTCAATTCGTCAAAGAGAATTCTGGTTCTTTATTTGTGTCTAACAACACTAGCTCTAAAGCAATAACTTCCGCAGACCCATAAGAAAATTTTCAAAGAAGTAAAACTAATAAATGACTGAAGCATGAACTTGTAAGAAACACAGTCTTTTTGGCTGAGACTAGATGTCTCTGGGAAGCACTTGACGATGAATCCTCAACCTCCACAGCCACAACCACCACCGCCACAACCAGCGCCACCCCACCCACCAAAGCCGCCTCCTTTTGAACTCTTTTTGGGTTTCTTCACTTTCTCGACAACATTAGGAACTTGTACTACCCGAAGACTACTAGTTGAAGACTTGAACACAGCCACTCTTTTAGTTTCTTTCTTCATGGAGCAACTAAAGCAGAAACAACCCAACCTAAGACAACACATGACGAGCACAATTGCATATGCTTTCAGAGATTGTCACGAAATAGCACAAAGATTATTTGATATATATACAAGGAAATGGTTTCAAATAGGATGCTTTTGCGTCTACAAATTAGTATCCTAAGATGAACACCATGTCACATATAGTTGAATTTGCCACAGTTGACTTGAGCTGCTGAAGCATGAAACAGCAAGGAAACATTAATACAATTACAAATCTATGGCCACTACCTGTGCCACCTCGCCCTTTTCAGCAACAATTGTCTTGAGAACCTTCTTAGACCCGGCACTAATCTCCACATTGTAAGTCCCATGGAAGCCTCTGAATGGGAATTCTCCTTGGTCGTTGGTGTGACCTTGAGCATGGGACATCCATTCTTGCTTGAGGGCCAGATATCTTTCCTTGGTTCCTCCTTCCTCCCACGACCCACTTAACATAATGCCTTCCACAGCAGGATGCGCAAACCACTCGCGGAGCATCACTTCCATATCTTCCGCTCTGACATGGTCGTTAACAGAGGACACGTCAACCTCAGTAAACCAGATTGGAAGACCGAGAATAGCCAGTTTATCCAGAGCCGAACAAACAATGGACCCCACCGGGCTATCTATATGTCCTTGAATCCCAACAGCCGCTCCTTGCTCTTGCTGATGAAGAGCTCGTGGAATGTACGATGATCATATTGTTGGAGAAAATGGCTTTTAAGCCTTTGTTATATGTTTTTCTCTTGTAGAGCCCTCATGTGTTTATATTGTTTTGTTTCATCTATTTGTTCAAAACTCTTGTGGGCTATGTGTGAGTCTCTTGATCTATGGCATGGAAGATTAGGACATGTGAATATTAAATCAATTAAACGACTAAAAGACATGTCTAATATACTAAGTTTTTTACCTCCGAACTCTCAAAGTGTGAAATTTGCGTTGAATCTAAATTCACCAAAAGACCTTGCAAACTCATCACTATGAGGC
>JAYMSW010001477.1:0-16345 GCA_036897725.1 Erodium texanum | reverse complement strand
CAGACTCTTCCTCAAGGAACCACCTGGGGTCACCTCCTCGCTCTCCTTAAAGAGCCTGTACAAACAAGCCGAGCTTGTGGTGAAGCTGGAGGACAGGATGATTGAGAAGCGGCGGTACTATATGCTGGGACGGCGTCAGGTCGAACAGGAGACTGAGCAGTGGGAAAAGACGGTGGAGGAGTACAGGCAGATGGAGAGGCAGATGCGGGAGAAGAATTTGGCGCCAAATTTGCCCAGTGTGAAGTCTCTACTTCTGGGATGGTTCGAGCCCTTCAAGGAGGCCATAGTCGCAGAGCAGATGATTCACCAGACCAGGCCTAGGGGGCGGAAGGGAGGCTATTGGGCGTACCTTGACTTGCTTCCTGTAGATAAGATGGCTATTATTGTTATGCATAAGATGCTGGGGTTGGTGTTGGCGGAGCATGAAGGGGGCTGTGTCCGAGTTGTGCATGCTGCGCTTCAGGTTGGTTCTGCAATTGAGCAGGAGGTGAGGTTTGAATTTTTGTCGTTTTTGTTTTTATGGGTGAAATGGATTTTTTGAAGGTAGAGATGGATGATAGGATTGGTTTTGTGAACTAGCTTGAACTACTTTTTTTTATAATTTTTTTTATTGTTGAGTGTTATCTGCGGGTTAAGTGCTTTTTGCTTCTAAAACATCAGATTTAAAAGCTATAAAATTGGATACATACTCTTATTATTGAAGGAATGCTGTCTTGATGGCAATGGTATTAGATTTTACACTTTGGCTTATCCATTGCATACTGTGAGAGTCACCAGGATCATATGAAGATGAAAAATGCAGGACATCTGTTTGGTTGTAGCAAAATTGTAACTTATAATGATTATGAAGATGGTTTGGTAAAAGACTTTTTCTCTGTGTCATTCTCATCTAGTATGTATTTGACCAAATAATTGGTTATTGATCGGTCAAATAGATAATTGGCAGATTGAAGTTCAGCAATTTTGTTGTACTACAAAATTAATTAGAAAAAGAGTTCTAGTGTTCATCCATGTGTATTGTTAAGAAGATAAGTGCAAGTGTTCATCTAGGGTTGTATAAACTGATGTCTGTCGCAGCAGAGTTTACATAACCACAGGCATGGGCGTGATCACTGTTTCTATTTGTGATACTGTCTATAGCCTACATTCTCAGGGTTACTTCGATCAATGGCTAGTGTCTTGAATGTAGGTTTTATCTAGTTAAGAGAATTAATAGTTTGAAACTGTATCCTATTACTCTTGTGGAGTAAAAGTAAAAGCATATTCTTTTGTAGGTTAATTGATGTCCAAACAGCTTTTTGAGTTGATAGGACATGATTTTAAGGACCAGTTACTTTACTTTATCAGAATCTAGGTGGGACAATGGTGCTAAGTTCTGTGTGCAGTGTACAACCAAGTTGGAATGTGGTTAGTGTGATTATTTGGCATGAGTGCTTAATAGTTAGTAGAATTAATTTCCTGTTTTTAGTTAGTAGCACAACCTGCTGTCAAATAGATTAACATATCATGCTACTCATGAATTCTCAACTATATGCATTCATGAAGTAAGTTTATTCTTGGGTATAATAGGAGTATCAAAACCTTTGCCGTATCTAATGTTAACTTGGTAATGGACGTGAGTGCTTGTTTCGCTTACTTGCAGTTTCCTTGGTTAACATTTGTATGGACAGTCTGTTTGTAGCCATGATATCTTATTATTGAGTATTTATTTGTTTTATTTCAGGTTAGAATTCATGATTTCTTGGAGAAAATTAAGAGTCGCAGAAAGAAGAAGGTTGTAGACGATACTCAGGAAGATCCAAGTATAGAAAAGGAGAACAAGAGACTCAGGAAGCATGTTACTAGTCTGATTAGAAAGAAAAGAATGGTCCAGGTTCAAAAACTAGTGAAGGATAAAGAAGTTAAACCTTGGGGTAAAGAAGTCCAGGCTAAGGTTTGTGATTTTTCATATTTATTCCAACAATTTAACCATTTTTGAATTTCATATGACAATTCTTGAATTTTAAAGCCTTACATAACATTCTTGTGCAGTTGGGAAGTCGTCTGATTGAGTTACTAATTGAAACAGCATACGTTCAGTCTCCAGTTCAGTCAAAAGATGGCCCACCTGATCTGAGACCTGCATTTCGGCATTTGCATAAAACTGTATCAAAACCTATTGGGTGAGTCTTTTTTTTTTCTTTGTTCATTAGATGTTGCTTTCTTTCCAGCAGTTATTTGATATTCAGGAGTTTGTGAATTGCCTTTCCTCCTAATTGTTTTATTCATGTGTGGTAGGACTGTTGGTTTGTTCTGGGCCAAATAGTAGAGTGGTTTAGATGCATAAGTTGTTTGGTAAATAAATAACAGTTATTATCAATGAATCTAAGCCATACACACACACACACACACACACACACACACAAGCACGCGCGCGCGCACCAGTAAACTATGAAATCCACATCATCAGAATAATACAGAATCTACGTTATCAAAAAATGATAGTTACGCAAGCTTCAATGTCAGCTGTCCATTGTTTTGATTTAATGGTCAAAGTTAGTTTCCCTATATATATCCTATGAGTTTGTTTATCTAGATAGTTCAATTAAGTTTTTGTTTTGTTTTGTGCAGAAATTAAGTTTTTTTTTTTTTTTTTTTGTAATGGTCATCTTTCTTTGAGCTGTAATTGATGGTTGTTGGTGGCTCTTGTAGGGGTAAAAGTCCAATGAAATATGGAGTTATAGAGTGTGATCCTATAATCTTTACTCATGTTGATGGAACGGTAAGTAGCATTTTCTTATGAAATCTTACCTATTTTGTGACACTAAATAAAGTAACTTTGCCATTGTGAGTTAGGTTTATTCGTGCTATTCCTTCTTCCTTTATTTGGCCACAGAATATAAATACAGTTTTCTTTTGTTCATGGGTCAACTATCAATGCAATACTTGTATTGCTGAGATAAATTTAATGTGATTATCTTGCCAAAGACTGTTTATACACAGTTTTGAGTAGTTGTGGAATGTGGTTAGTGATATGTCGATAATCATATCATTTGATTACTGTTGAAGTAAATACATACTTGCACTCCTATATGGTTTGTGTAGCTACTAAAGGAATACTGTCAAAAACATTTTACTAGCATCGTAATATTTCATGTTTTTGTTTCTGTGCAGGCTAACCATGCAATGATTCCTTACGTGCCAATGTTAGTACCTCCGAGAAAATGGAAAGGGTATGATATATAGGTAGATTTGGTAATGTTGTGTTTCTTTCTGAATGCCTGGTTAGAGTGACATTATTAGCTGCGGAATACAGCATACTTTAATATACTAGTTCCTGTCTCCTCCATGCCTGTAATAATAAACTACTCAACAATTAAAACATGTAATTCTACTTCATTGATGTAAATTTAGTGAATCCTGAAAGAATAGGGATCACTGATTGCTCCAGAAACAATACAAATCCATAAGATGGGGGTAGCGGAGATAAGAATGTTTAGGTGGTTTGGGGTAAATTAGCAATACTAGGAAAGATAAGATTAATAATGAGGATATTAGAGCAAGAGTTGGGGTCGCCTCAATTGAGAAGAAGATGAGAGAAGATTGTTTAAGGTTGTCTGGACATGTGCAGTATATGAAGTCAGTGACCCCGTAAAGCAGGATGAAAGAAAGTCAGTTAGGAGAAACTACAAGGGAAGGGGTGGACCTAATCTAACTTGGAAAGAATTAGCAAGAAAAATCATGAGTGCTTGGTTAGCAAAAGAGAGAACTTTTGATAGGGTGGAGTGGTGGAAGATGCAAACCAATAAACCCAAGGAGTTTTGCTAAAGGTTCATGTAACTGGCCAGGACATTATTTAGGAAAATGGCTCTGATGTTGTTGTTTTGCTAATTCTTCTTACCTCGCAAAAAAAATGACTTTGATCTATTGTAACATTAAAACGAGTTCTGAATCCCCTCCAGGTATGATAACGGTGCGTACTTCTTCTTGCCTTCTCGTGCAATGCGCACCCATGGATCTAAGAAGCAGCGTGATGCAATCAAGAAAGCAGGGACGAATTTGCAGAGAGTATATGCGGTAAGACAAAAGTTAGTAGGGTTTTCTTATTCGTGTCATAATAACATAACAAGGATGAAAATTTAGCCAGCTTCTTTTCTCTAACTATTAGCGTTCTTTAACTTTATGTGATACGAGTCAAATCCCCTAAGTCACTATTGTGTCGTTTCTCTTAAAGTACTCCACCGGTACCATAAATGCAAATCAGTATCATATATACGAAACATATAACTTCTCTAATTTATATTTAAGGTATTGTGCATAGACTTTAGGATTGCATTTTTTGTAGCATCTTAAGTTACACTTACTTGGTTTGTATTATTTTAACATCATTATGAAATGCTAAGAACTAAACTGCAATACTAAATATCAACTGTATTGAAAGGTACCATCTTCCCAATTGCCTGCAAGGACTTTCCTATCTAGATGTATATTCTGTAATTTAATATCCTATCCATCATGAATTTGACATCATTGTGTTATATATAGGCCCTGGATATATTAGGAAGCACCAAGTGGAGGGTGAACGGAAGAATACTTAGTGTTGTTGAGAGCCTTTGGGATAAAGGAGGCAACGTTGCGGGACTGGTTGATCGAGAAGATGTGAGTTCATCACGGACTTAATATTTCATCCTTGTGGACAAACTATTGGTTCTTTTATTTATTTATTGTTAGATGTAAGGGTCAACAAACATCAACTTTGAACTGAATAAAAGTAATTCAGCGCATACTGGTTGTCAGACCAACTGCTATGTTGTTTGTATCTTCCTTCTTTCTGAAAGAAGTACACCTGATTTCATTTGTTTGCAGGTTCATATCCCAGAGAAGCCGCTCACTGATGATTCTGAAGAAATCCAGAAGTGGAAGTATAGCAAGAGAAGGGCTCAGAAGATTAACCAAGAGAGATATTCTCTAAGATGTGATACTGAGCTTAAACTTTCTGTAAGATTTCTTTCTTCATTGTTCTATAGCTTTATATTACAAAATCAACTTGTTCGTTGAGCAAACTCCATTTGTTGGAATGAGATGACAACGAGGCTATGTCTGATCCTTTTACACTATAATCTAGTTTCTTGCTTTGTGCTTATACATTCCTCTTTATCAACCTGCGACATCTAATTCAATCTTGTTTTGAGTTGTCAAGTCATATGAAGTATTGAAATGACTTCACAGTGTGTAATGCAGCTGGCCTTACACATATTTTTATAAATCCTTTGAGGTTTACGCCTCAATGAGTGGATCAATGTTAATATCTGAGGCTACGCCGCACAACTTAGCTGCTCTGAGGCTTACGCCTCAAAATCGGAACCCACTGGGGCTTACGCCTTACTGCACACACTTGAGGCTTAAGGTTCAATACCTTAGCTGAAATGGGCTGTTCTAAGGGCTTCTTAACTCCGTTTTTTTTCTTTTTTCATTGTTGTCTTCTCTCATTTGGTGTCCCCTTTTCCAAGGTTGTAAGCCTTTCTGGCCTTGTCCTCCCTTCTTGGTCCCTGGCCTTTTTTATAAAATCCGATCTTTACTGATCCAAAAAAAAAAATGGTGTTTTTTTGGGGCTTTTTTCAAATGATGTATTTGGGCTCAAAATAGAACAAAACCCTAACTTATTACCTTCTCCCTTATTTCTCCTAAGTGAGAATGGATTTGGAGGTGATTTTGAAATTGATTATGGATATGATGGTTGAGCTATGCAATTTGATTACTCTTTAGAACATTGTTAAAGCCCTATCCAACCCAAAAGCTCGAGCTAATAGGTGGAGGCTTCATTATGCTTATTAATCAATTATTTTCCTCACATACTTTCGATGTGGGATATACTTCAACACTCCCCCTCACGTGTAGGACTGGACTTTTACACGTGGGGCATAGCAGGACTGGACATCTGCATATGGACCGGAGACTACAAGGTGGAGGTGACAAACGGGCTTATAGAAATGATGATGACCATGACTTCTTGTACATTTAAGTTGTTTGTGTTTAGACTTCAAATCTATTATTCCTCTATTTGTTAAGAATTTTTATTTTGATGAATTTTATGATTTTGAGACTTACGATTCCTTACCAAAACTTGCCTACCTAGCTGGTCAAACATTTGAATTTGGGTCCCTGTGACCAAGGTTCAAGTCTCAATAGCGGTACCCTCTCCCACTATCATCTACTTCTCCAACTCCTGTTGGCCTCTCTCTACCAACTCTTGTTGGGTCTCTCTATGTCTCTCCCAACTTCTGTTGAACCTCTTTCTCAAGGTGGGAGGTTTTGTGGCGATATTAGAACTCCCTCTAGTTTAAAGGATATCTTGAGCCTATAAACACCACTCTTAAAAGTTTTAAGAATCAAAAGTTTGGTGCTCATTGCTTTTACATAAGCAACATCATGATACACATTGCTGATACAAAAACTTACAATTCCATATTTGAAGAATTTTTTGGGCTGTTATGAAATTATGTGTAGGTTGTTATGAATTGTATGAGATATATGATAATTTATGAATTTATTGTTCTTATTATGGAGGCTTACGCGTAAGTGTGCCTTGATGCTTACACCTCACAGTGCTAAGGGGAAATGCCTTGGTTCCGATTACCCCTTTCAAAACCTTGGCTATAAACCATTGACTTAGATTAGAGGTTGAATTCTTATATGTATTCATGCTTAGTATATATTTTTCAAGAACAGATTTTGATCATTATGCCAACTCAGGTGGCTCGGAAATTTAAAGATGAGGAAGGCTTCTATTATCCCCATAATCTTGATTTCCGAGGTCGCGCATACCCAATGCATCCACATTTGAATCACCTCAGCTCTGATCTCTGTCGAGGAGTTCTTGAGTTTGCTGAAGGGCGACCATTAGGAAGGTCCGGTGTACATTGGCTAAAGATACAATTAGCAAACCTTTATGGTGGTGGTGTGGAAAAGCTTTCTTATGATGGGCGTCTAGCTTTTGTAGAAAACCATCTGGATGATATATTTGATTCAGCAGACTACCCTGTTAATGGGAATCGCTGGTGGTTAAAAGCTGAAGATCCTTTTCAGTGCCTAGCTACTTGCATTAATCTGTCAGAAGCCTTGAGAAGCTCATCACCACATACTGTCATCTCCCACCTGCCTATTCATCAGGTATATACTTCATTCCGAAGCTAAAAGCAGCATGGGAAAAAGGTTTAGTATAAGCACGGCAATCCTTGGTTTTTGGATGAACCTAAGAGTTACTTTCAATTTAAAGAATCACTCTTAACCAGTAAAGATCCTGTTTTTCTATGTCAATTACCAGGATCACCATTAATATGTTGCCATGATTTATACTCATTAATTTCTTCCTCTTTATACATCGTCCAGCACTTCTAATGTCATTTATTTGATACTTTTCTGTTTTTTTTTCATCCTTTCATCTGAAGAAGATTTTCAATTTTACCTTTCTACTTTTTAAGTCAGTTAATGATGCCTCTCTGTTCTTTAATAGGATGGTTCGTGCAATGGCCTACAGCACTACGCAGCATTGGGAAGAGACAGTGTAAGTTTGCTGTTTATGTAATCTTCTGTATTAGATGATTATTCTTTAAAAAAAAATGTTCCTATCTTATGTTCTTGTCATCTTCTCTTTTCCGTGGAAGATTTTGCATTTGGAAATTCATAATGGTCGCCAAGTTAAATCCATTATATGAGCATTGTAGCTTAGCTTGTATTAAGCTAGTTATAGATTCTAGGTATATGCTTGCATTACTTACCATATGTAGTTTCCTCGATGGCATATTTCGTGGATACTACCATTTAGTTAATTAGCAACCTTATTTATCAAAATCAATGCGTTTTTCTTCATATTTTTGTGGACAATTCATAAGGCCTTAGTTTCCGTTAATTTCTACTAACGAAGAACCATACCCAATTCATAGTGCAGTGCATAACACGTTTTTTTTCTCAATGACTATTTTCCTCCATGACCAATTCATGAGGGCACTTTTCAGAAATTCCCTCTTTTTTGCACCAATTCTAGAAAGGTCTTCAGGTTGCACCAAGACAGCACGTCCATCTTTGATAATAATATTCTTTACCTTAATATTCTAATTAAATTGTTTTGATACAGATTCTTCAAGTTTTCTTATACCAGAGTTCATCTGATGTTTTGGTTATGGTCTTTCTGTTGTTTTTGAAACTGATTCTGTAATTTGACAAATGATTTGTAAGTTTAATGCAACCTCTAGCTGTAAATATTTGAATTTTTTTAGCATGGTTGATATGTAGTTGTGCATTTTCATTAATATATTACCAGGTACCCAAAATGCTGATCCTAGCTGTTCTTTGACGTAAAATCTTCTACTTTGATGAATATGAGGTTCATTAAGTTATGAGGTTTCACTGCATCTACAAACTTTAATGCTTTACTCAGAGGTTCATGCATAATAGCTACTGACTTTTGCTTTCTAAGCCATATTGCCAGTTGTCACTATTTTTTCAATGTAAACTTCTTTGCTGTTCTGATGAATATGAGGTCAACTAATTTCTGGTTTCTCTTGTGACGGATATTTTTTTTCAGTTGGAGGCAGCGGCTGTCAACTTAGTTGCTGCAGATAAACCTTCTGATTTGTACTCTGAAATTGCTGTAAGGTATTGTTTTCTTCACTGTGCATTGTGGCCATGGAAATTCCTTTGTCTTATTTAATATGGATTTGACACTGATGTCCTTAACACGTGAATTGTTTTAGTAGGTTCTGTAGATAACCTCGACACGGTGTATGCTGTTTATAGATATTCATTCCTTTGGTTAAACATATTCATAATTATGTAATATATTGCATTACAGTTATTGCATGACTTTTTCCCTCCAGCCCAAAGTAGTTTTTTTTTTCTTCCTTTCTGGACAGGGTTCACGCTATTATGGAAAGAGATAGCAAAAAAGACCCCCACAAAAATTCAAATGCTTTATTAGCCAGAGCCTTAATCGGTCAGGTTAGTGACAATTCTTCCAAACAGAAAATAGTTAGTTATTAATATCAGCTTTTGTCTCAAGATATTCAACAGATGGCTCAAGTATCAAGTTCTGGAAACTTTCAGGTGGATCGGAAGCTGGTGAAGCAAACAGTAATGACATCAGTATATGGTGTAACATATGTCGGTGCACGTGCACAAATTAAAAAAAGACTACAAGAGAGGAGACTGATATCTGATGATAAACTGTTGTACTCTGCATCTTGCTACGCTGCTAGAGTAAGCAGCATTACATCACCCTCCAAATTGTTTTTATTGTTTTACCTTCAATCATTTATGTGATTGAATATATAATACCCCATCTTAGATCCAAGGAAGTTGTCATTTTCTTTTGTGTTTGGGTAAAATCTTCAAGTGCAAATGTGCAATATTCATGTATTTATTTTCTACAGGTGACAATGGCTGCCCTTGAAGATATATTTCAGGCTGCACGTGGCATAATGGGTTGGCTTGGTGATTGTGCAAAGGTATGTATGCACATAACATTTGTTTGCAACCAGGAAGTTTGTTTTAACCATTCGGAACCAATTTTGGGTGTTCAACTTTTTTTGTGGGGCTTCTGTAGGTTATTGCTGCCGGAAACCAACCTGTGCAGTGGACAACTCCTCTAGGTCTTCCTGTTCTGCAACCCTACTGTAAAGCTAAACGGCGTTTGGTGAGTGTTGAACCTGAACATGATTTTTGTGTTGCTGTTACAAATGACCTTTTATTTCGTGATGCAATCTATGCATTAGATAAAATTGTGTGAACAACACCTTAGGAAGATAACATGCACTGTAGATGTTATCTCAGTATTATGATTATTGCCAGGAAATTTGATTAATTCTATCGGTCTCAATTGATTTAGCTTATGTGCTTATTGCTATTCTGAAAAAGTTAAATTGAACAAGAGAAAAAGAAATTATCTGGTTAGGGCATCGGTGCACTAGCATGAGGATCTCCTGATTAAGGATTCGTCTCACATGTCTGTCTGTTCTGCATGTGTTCTGAGTCTCCGGTTCTCTAAATCTGTAAATTTAGAAAAAGCAAATAATGTAGCACTTCATTTTTTTAGAAAGAGCAATTTAGTTAGACTATAATGATGTCACTTCAAATTTATCCAATTTTGGTTATTTAATAACCCCCTTGCCTCATAAAACCCCTTTCTGCTCTTGAAAGGACTCCATAATATAATCAAGTGACCAACTTTTTATGGGTCTGCAGATAAGAACGTCACTTCAGGCTTTGTCACTGCGGCAGGAGGGTGACTCGGTAAGCTTATATCTTCATGATGTTTCTGCCCTTTTGTTTTTCATATTTGGTATTTCATGTTCTTGATCGCACCAATGCTCTCCAGATTCAAGTCAGAAAACAAAAAACTGCTTTTCCTCCAAACTTTGTGCATTCACTTGATGGTACACATATGATGATGACAGCTATTGCCTGCCGGGATGCTGGTCTGCATTTTGCAGGTAGTCCACAGAACTTCACCTGTTTGAGAATGCCTGATGATTTCAAACGTGTCGATTGACATGTTAGTAAGCATTTAATATATTGGGACTGCTTACAAAATTGGCTATTTTTGTAAGTTTTTCTTCATATATGATGTTTAAAATCTCTCTAACTACATTCTTTCTTGCTTGTTTGCAAGATATGGGAACATCTCTTTGATGTGTATACACTAATTTTTTTCTACTTTGCTATGCAATTTTCCAAGTTAGAAACTGGTTTACTGAATGAAATATGGAGCTTGTGCTTTAAGCTGTCACGTTGTTGTCTAACAACTAGTTTTTCAGGAGTGCATGACTCGTTTTGGACACATGCTTGTGATGTGGACACGCTGAATCGGATACTTCGGGAAAAGTTTGTAGAGCTCTATGATCAACCCATTCTTGAAAATGTAAGTCCCTGAAAAAAAGACTAATGTTAAGTCCAGATTGGAATCCTTTTACTCCGCTCATATTCACACTAATTAATTGCGGCGCTGATCATCTCCAGCTGCTTGAAAGCTTTGAGACTACGCATCCAGATTTGGAATTTCCTCCCCTCCCAGAAAGGGGCAACTTCGACCTGCGACAAGTTCTCAAGTCTCCATATTTCTTCAACTGATCATCCATCCTCTGTACATTTTTATTCAAACAACCCCTGGAGCCATTGAGGAAATCAAACCAGATCAGACTGAAATGAGGAGACTTTCTTGAACCACTCAGAGGTTGGTTACAAGAAGATTGATTTCATGTAATTGAACGCTCTTTGCAGGCTGTGCCATGCTAAGATTATAAAGGAAATGGAATCTTTCCTAGCATGGCGATTAAGATAATAAAGAGAACGGAGAAACTAATCCAGCTTAGTGGGCAAAGAACCAAGCTAGGTGTTGGATTGCAATTTCCTTTTGATTTTTGGGGAGCAAGAGGGTAGGTTCTCACTGAGTTAAGTTTGTGGACTTCTTGTTCTGATATTTAGGGTGGTTGTTTTGTCTGTAGTATATGGTTAAGTAGATAGAGAGCATATTCCTTGAGCTGTAACTTCCAGATGTGTAAAAATCAACTACTTCGTCCAACGCGACCAAAAATAAGAAACATGGTTTCTGCTTGATGCGGAGTTTTCGTTTACCTTGATTTTCTTATTATATTAGTTAGTTGGGGGCGCTTTGGATTATCAAGAACAGAATGTGTTCACATCATTTTGACATTATTGCAACAAATGAACATAGGTGACAAGTTCACCCAATCAGGTTGGGACACGTGCCCTACAATTAGAAAAAATTCACAAGTTCTAAATGCTACCTGTTTCCTATCTGATACAAAATGCAAGTAGTCGTCCTTTCCGTCGACAATGATCATTTCCCAGTGATGGTCGATTACTTTCCAATTACCCGGTATGTGACGTACGTATGTTTCGTCAGAGATTTCAAATGAGGAGGAATCATTTTCTTCAAATAATGAATATGCTTTCGACATATGACACATAACAGTAAGTTCGGATTTTTCTCATCCCGTAAATTCATAAGAACGATTCAAATGCTAGCTTATGATGGTTACACAAATTCCGTTGATGGAATTGCCTAAATGGGCGAAACTGTCTGAAGTGTATAAAATAAATTCGTAAAAGTGTCATCAAAATATTAGGTCTGGAATATCTAAGACGACCTACGCAAGAGGAAGTTGGCCGATTGTTGCAAATAGGCAAGCATTGTGGCGCCTTCCCCTCATGCTATGAAGCATCGATTGCATGCACTGACAACGAAAAATCTGTCTGGTAGCATGGTAAAAGAAACATAAATGTGTTGGTCATGACGACCCAATATCATGTTCGAAGTTGTCACATTTCAAGACACAAGGAAATAACATGTCTATTTCTGTGTAGCCGACTCTAACAATAACATCAACGTTCTGCACCAATTATCATTGTTCACGGATCGTTCTGCAAGGCCACCAGCCTCCCATCCACTGCACAGTTAAAGGTACGCACTACAATCTATGTTATTATTTGGTCGAATAGTATTTACCTTATGTGGGCTGTAATTGTGAAAATAACACACGTTAATCGTGACAGATTAACTAATCTTACTGCGAATGCTCTTGGTGCTCTTCTTTTTTTTTCACTGTATTTGTATGGGTTTCATCTTCTAATATATTTAAAGCAACATTTACATTATAATGTCCTTTCTAAGAAAAGGGGATGGATGGAGAATATGGTGCGATTCTTCAAAGAATCCACGACTTGTCACTAACATGTCATTGTCGATGAAGATGGAAGGGATAAGGTAGCATGTGAGAGCCCCAACACAAGTTACATTTACATGATATAAAAAGAATAGTTTGTAAATGTCAATCACACGAAATTAAGGGTCACCTTACAAAATTGGCACATGAAAGCAACCAAATCGTGTACTACTTGGAGGTTATAAAACATAATTTATGTAACAACTTATTGTTAAATATTATTGGTGTTTTATAATAAATAAATATTTTATTTTATACTTTCCTCTCGAACTACCTTACTTGCTCGTTTTGATTGAGCTTTTTAAATAAGACTTGTCCTTAGGGCAAAAAAAAAATGTTGTTGATCGTAATAATATTTTTATATGACTTGATTATAACGAAACTCGGTAACACAAGAAACAATAATTAAGCAAACCATCTTCCACGGCAAAACCATAAACAAATATTCATTTAATAACCCTAAACTTAACCAACCTCACATGACACTTGGAATGGTCTGAAATATCCTTGGTCGTTGTCTAGGTGTCATGTATCCTCATAATTATGTGACCGTGTAATTATTCTATTATTGTATTGTCCTTTCCGAAGTTGATGTTTTTCCTCACCGTTTACTTATTAAAATCACATGTTTCACGATGATTAATGAATCCCAATCATATCTCCAAACCTTGAGGTTCTTCGTATATTAATTTATTTAACCATTGTAATTCACATACATATATATGTTCCCAACTTTGAGCCATCCCTGTCGGCTATTTCAATACCACGTGTACATAAACTGTCCAGCCAATGAAAGTCTTTGGAAGTTGACACGTTTTTAACCGTCTGCGTACAATGTACACGTGCTATATGCTTTACAGTTTACACGGTAAATTCTTCAAGACAGACTTGTGATGTATTTATGATTTTTTTTTACAGGGTTGGGTAAGATACGTCGATTTTTAATATAAAAAAATTTGTGATTAACTTTATTGATTGATACTCATTTGTTTATATAGTGTTATTTCATTTTCAATATTTGTTGTAATTAGAGTGCTGTGAAGTCTTGGAAATTAGGCATGCTTAGTCGGTCATCTAACTTATGAAATAGTGATTTATAGTATAACTTAGAGGCTAATTCTATGATTAAAGTTTATTTACTTAGATAATCAAATATTTATATATTATATTATACTGTAATCTCAATGCTGTATTTCCTCTTATGTATCTTCTCTACACATAGCCGTTGAAAAACTGAACTTATATATGGGAAGGAGTTTCCCAATTAAAATATCAATCTTGTTATTAATTAGCTATTTTTTTATATATAAAAAAATTTGTAAATGTTATTTTATTTTTGTCTCATTCGATGAGAGATTATAATCTCGACACTTCCTATTACATGTTTTCTCTACACTTAGCCTATAATAAGACTATGATATAATGTAAATTTTCATCACAGTATATTATCTATATGGAGTCATATTCTATAAATGAAAATTGAATCTTATTATTGATTTGGCTCTAGTCTTTATAAATTATTATTTTATCTTCTATTTTATTGCACTCTCCTTATTAATATAAAATATTTGATTACATTCCCAACTAAAATGGACAACCAAGAGGAACCTAATTTTGATGGTTGTTGCTGATGCATACTTTGGCATGCATTTTTCTATTACCTTTATATCACTGTCTTTGTTTAAAACAATATGTTTGGAGCAGTTTTCACGAGGTGTTTATGTGGTGAATACAATTAATTAATGAAATTAAACTTCATGTATGTTTTCAACATAATAAACAACTACTAAAATTACGGGACGATGTCGTTTTATTGTTAATTATCCCACAGAAGACGAAAGTAAAGGAGAGAATCTTTGGAGCAGTTCCAATCCCCAGGCAAGAGGAGCTAAGTTGACAACCAAGTCTTGAGCCTCTAATCTATTATCTGATCTCAAATATCTCTTTAAGCCAGTTTATAGTGACTTATGTGTCTTCTTATAAGGTTTTAAGTCCCAAACAATTAGACCCCACTCACACATGGGAAGTACAACCATCTAGTCGAGTTTGGAATGAGTTTTGTCTTCTCCGATCTTCTTTTCTGATTATGTCTCGATTCCTGTCATATTGAACAGAGAAATCTTTATTTTTACGAAATCGTTAAAAATTATTGTAATTAAGCATGTACATTAGATTATTAACAAAATTATGTGTTTATACGTATTGAGTGTGGGACGAGTTGGAGTAGGAAATTGTTGTCCTGTCCTTTACTGGAGATTTTTATTTTTCTATCCTATCATAAAATTACTAGAACTTGACTCCAATTCGTATTTAAAACTGATCATTTATATTGGTTCAATCCAAAAACTTGAATCACAACTTTATTACTTAGTATGACCTTATCCTTAGTTAAATTCTACTTATCACTGTCAATGCTTAAATGGAAAATATTTTATTTGAACATGAAAGGTACTGATACAAAATAGCAATCTTAAATAATCAGGTACAAGTGATGCAATATGTCGGGGAACCCCATTTTAAGGGGTTTCTTCTTCCTATCTAAAACATTAGTCAAAGTCTCATTTGATTCATTTAAAGCTTCTTGGAAACAAAATTGATAACCTTTGTTTTAAAGTTGAAATTCACAAAACAATTGAGGATTATTTCAGTGGTTGCTAAGTGATATATGTGTCATGTTTATACAAAACTAATAGTATGAATTGTTATGTTCATTAGGCATGAAGTTTGTAATATTATTATTTGTGATTGTTATGTATATTTTCAAGATTAAAACTATATAAGACTTCATTAAAAATCATACGATTTAGTTTTTATTATAGTTACTGGTGAAATCAAACATCAGACTATATTGTTAAAAAAAACCCTTAAATTATAATCTTTAAAGAACCAATCCTCTGATTATGATAAAACAGTCTTACAAAAAGTGGCGCTCTGTTTCTTTCTTGAAGCGAAACTAGGGTTAGGTTTTTTCGTCGGCTCGGCATAGAGAAGCAAGGCAGCATGGTGATTTCGACAACACACGGTGGTGATGCAGCGGTGACAGCGGTTGTGCATGGAAGGGACGCAACATCGGTTGTGACTCGGAAGCGTCATGATGGCACATGGAGTTGCGTCTGGCAGCGGACCAACAATGCTTTTCGGCATAAGGGAGATTGATACACTGGAGAACACTTTTGGTAGAGGGTCTATTCCTGAGCGGTTCTCCGGTCAGCGACGTGGCTTGGGTGAGTAAAGGAGAAACGACAATGAAGAAGGTGGAGTAGGGGTCTTGTGTAGCGTGTGTCCTGGGCTCTGTACATAGTCTTGACAGAGGCTGGTTTTTGGGGTTTCCATCCGGTCAATTGGGCAGTATCAAGTGGTTTGGGAGATTAGGGCTTGGCACACGGAACGAGTTCCTCTCTGGTCGTGGTCGAGAGTGCAATTAGGGGATTTTGTTGGGAAGATCAAACATTGCGGGTCTCTGACGAATATGTCCAGGGCTGTTAAGCAATCCCGTTAGGAGTAGTGAGCACTCCTGAAAAGGAACTGGCGCTCAATAAGGTCATCAACGGTTTGGTTCCTAATAGAGTTGAAAGGCTTTATTTAGGGCATTAGTTCTTTGCATTATTATTACTTGATGGCTAGAA
>JAYMSW010001476.1:0-16347 GCA_036897725.1 Erodium texanum | reverse complement strand
ATGCTGTCAATGACTTGGAAAATTGCCGATACACATACACATATATCCAATTTTGAGAGAATATGAATCACAACATGCAAAACAGATCCAACAATCACATATAACATTATGTAGCACCCAATTTCAAGACAAAATTCAGATGCATAGATTTGATGCAATAAATGACTTTGAAAACATGCTTTCATGTTCTACTACGCAAACACACATAAAAACCTGATATATGCTTCAACCCTAAAACTCATGTAGCAACACATACAAGCCCTAAAACTCAATAAATACAAAAGCCAAAGAGAGGGTCGATCGGATTTACCTTTGTTGGCCGGTTTAGGGTTCCTCACTGGGGCGAGGCGGAGGAGCTCGGGACGCTAGCAATCTGTGTTTGGCCGAGGGAAATTGGTGAGAGAGAGAGAGGGTCGTGGCAAGGGGAGGTGGAGGGTCGAGACCGTGGTGAGGCAAGGAGAGGGGCAGAGAAGACCTTGGCGAGGTTAGGCGGAGGAGACCGGAACGACAAAGACATCAATCGGAGAGGGAGAGGGAAAGAGAGAAAGTTGATGTTTTTTGCCCTAAATAAACACGGGGACGAACTTAAATCTTCGTCGACCAAGTATTTCGACGGTTTGACCCAACGTTTCAAATTCCACTCTGCATGATGAACTGTATGACTTGGACTACGAATTAAAAATCATCATCCAAAATTTGACCGATTGACCTGCCATTTCAGGGCCATATTTGCCTGATGTTCAAAGTTCTGTCGTCCAAGTACAACTTGACCGACAAATTTATATGTTTCGTTGGCCTTGTGTTTGACCATTGACCAAAGAAACCCGACTTTCATATTGTTCCCCCTGAGCGTGTTGTGAATGGAAGTTAAGAGTACTGATTATAAGTATTGAGTTAACAAATTTCATAATGAACTTGAAGTATTTCGCATTATGGATGAAAAATATGTAACATTTTGAAAAGTATCCCACACGTATCCTTTACATGACAGAAAACATACACTTCTTAAGGACGTATAACGTGACAGTGAAACATTATGAAATCAAACCCAGCTATATGCTACATAATGTTGGTTATTTAACCATGTGAAAAATGGATTCATTTGATGAAAAGAAGAACTCAATCAAAGCGGTCAACTATATGGTAAAGATGTGCCAGAAGAACTTGAGCGACGAATGTTTACCTTTTGGGCGGGACATCGTCCAAGTCCCAGCTTGGGCTACGGATCCTTATTATCGTCAGCCAAGTCTTTACTTGGACGACCAAGTTTGCTTGCATCTTACAAGCTCTGACTTGGACGACGTTATTTTTTTTCTGTCGCCCAAGATATAAGCTTGGCCGACAAAATTATTTGTTTCGTCGGCTAAAATGGTTTCTACCGTGATAAAACATGATAATTAACAAGATTTATTTGGTCACAACCTTTCTTTTTGTAAAATTCAGACGTTCACATCCTCGTGTGCTACCAATAAGAATTTGCAATTAAACTTAATTTGAGAAGAATATTTTGTTTTTGAGCGTGAGACTTATAAATGTAATATATTGGAGTTCAAAACATTCGAGCATCACCCTCAACATATTGCTCATCCAACTTTGACAGGAAGTTAGTTGCTGCAAGAACCACCGGTTGAGCATGCTCTAAAAAAACAGTGCCAGGCTGTAACATAATAAAGCTTTATTAACACATAATTTGTCACACTATGAATTTTAGAAGGTACAAAAACCTCACTTGCTCTGGAAAAATCATGCCATAAAGCCATGATTTCTATCTTCATGTTTGTTGATGTTTTGTCATATGTAGTGTTTGTGCTGACCTGGAAACAACTGCCAACTTTGCCAATGCATATTATGCCAGCTGTAGTTTTGTGAGCCAAGCTGAATGCAACAGCCACCTAAAAGAAAAAAGATAAACATAAGATGGTGCGTACATAAAACAGAAGCTAAAGTATCAGGAAATGAATTGATATAGATTTTCAAATAGCATAAAAAATATTTTAACTGAAATGAACCAACAAAATTAACAGAAAATTATGAGTATTTGACCAAACATTTAATAATTTTTAAAAATATATAACACTGGAATTTATCTTGCCACTATCATATCTCCATCTTCCTAGGCGGTTGCATTCTTACTAACTCCTGAAAAGAATGTACCAAAAAATAATTAGAAATGAAAAACTTCTAAAAATCCTCTATCACTACAGAGAAAGTTAATACATAAACGAATAATATTGATTATGAATAAATAGTAATGAATTTGTTTTACAGATTCAATCACTTGTTTTCTTCCAAATGACATTCCTTACAACACTACAAAATAACATGACATGAACAACTATGCACACATTAAATATGATGCAAGAGAGAAACAATTTCTCCACACAATATAAATCTAAATCAACAAATGAAATGAACCCACCCCAGTTAATCGAAGGACAGACAATGTAGACCTGAAAGTTGAACAACACAGGCTTAGAACAAACCGAAAAGCTTCTTTGGTCTGGTGCCTGTGATGCGGTACTTTGCAGCCTTCTCCACCTTGAGAAATTCTTGCACCTTTTTAGCTTTAATCAAGGCCTTCTTGTCCTCCGTTTCCTTGAGGAAGAGCTCCTCTGTTTTTCATCTGGTCCACAGACTCCGTCTTTTTCTTCTCCAGTCGTTCTTGCAAGTCATACGTATAAAAATCTTCAGTCAAACCATATGGTGTCATGTCTCTTAAACCAACAAATTTCCAGTCAATTAGAAAACCAATCATATTCCATAATAGTAAAACGTCAATAATACTTATTTGTATCTCTGACTTTGGTACTTGTTCGTGATCTTGAGATTCATGAGATCTTGATTAGATGTGTAAAAAGTGTTTTATGCAATTCGGCTATTAGCATCTAAAACCTTACAAAAATTTATGCAAAATGTTTTGATGCCAATGTAAGGTTTTAGATGCAAATAGCCAAATTTCGTAACACTTTTCATACATCTAACCAAGATCTCATGTATATGTTAATATGAATCGTATAAGAGTCAAATATAACAGTTGATGTGTGAATCCCAAGCTTATAAATTGTACTTAGTACACATGAGAACAGATCAATATCTTCTCACAAACATTTGTTTGAATGGAAGAAGAGAAGTTTGGAAAACTTGTTCAGCTGATGATGTATATAATCATCAACTGTTATATTTATGATAACTTTGATGACCAAACCTATAAATAAATAAAACTTGCTCCCTAAGCAAATTTGCTAACCAAGTCTTGTATATTAGGGAAGCTTATAGATCCTAATACTCCATAGGGTTGGCCAATACCAAGTCCATGATGGGTCTAGGGTCACTTTGATCTTGTCTATTACTCTAACGTGTATAACCACATAGAACCCAATTATGTTAACAATAAGCCAATATTATTTAACCCACATATCAAAATTGGGTTCTAACAAAATATCATAACTACCTAAATAATCTAATTATTATTAATTTCTGTTACCAATGTGAACTCTTATTTAATGATTGCCTTGATTAAAAGACATGTCCCTTCACTATCTGTTACCCTCAATCTTGTTCAATTCAGCCTCTAGTGATGCTTTGTTGTTGTTCTCCCATGCCCCGATTGCAGATAGTTTTCTTGTGAGCTTTATTCAACAATTTTATTACGCACTAAAATTCAGTACATGTTATGATAAACCCCATTTATCATATTAGAAAACTTATGTTGCAGCTTAATTTAACGTAGCTATTTTCTAAACATGAAACTAACACCACCGATTCAAACACAAGTACTGACTACTCATTCCAATTGACAAGTTTGGTCTTACTTGTTCTCGGCCTTGGACTTTTCACCCTATTCCCATGCCTTGATTAGTAAACCCCTGTCTCTGTTTCCACTCTTGCAAGTACAATATCTGAACCCAAGGAACACAAAAAAAGAAAGAAAGAGAAAAGAGAGTTTGTGAATTTACATATTATATGTGTGTACAAGTAATATTGGTCAAGTACAACAAGCTGATTAGGATCTAATGGGATCACCTGTATTGATAGAATCGTGTGTGCTATTTTCCTCGGCAATCTCGGGAGCGCCTGCAAGAACCCAATGATATTTAGACGATATAGGTTACATATGAACCATGTCTAGATCAATACGATAGCATGTGCACTACAAAACCAAAGATAGTTGATGCTTTAGGAAGCATAAATCAAGACCACTGAATTTGAGAGCAGAGTAATATATAAGTGAAAAAGACTTGTATAAAAGTGAAAGTAACAAAGGTATCAACTTGGGCATCGCCATTAATGTCAACCAAATTGTTAAATTTTAACATATGGAGACAAACCAGGTCACATCAACTTGCTCGATACCAAAATATGGTGAGAAGACTTTTAAGGTGCATATAATCATATACATGAACTTTTAATAGTATAATCTAAAGCCATATGCTGCATGATAGCCTCTAAACAGTATTGTGGACTAAATCAATAGAATTTTCTACTGGGAATCTCATAAAGTTTGAATCTTTCTAGCATAGAAAAGATTTTTCCCAGTTCAAGATTCTAAAAATATTCAATTGAAAGCTTCTAGTGAGAAAGACAAAATACTTATAAAACAAAGAATCTGGAGACAAATCAGTCAGGTAAAAGAAATTATCAGTATTGTAGATAAAGAGGATGAAAGAAATTAAGAAACAACAAAATTTTCACCTAATTATTTAGAGTACGATATTTGCAAAATTAACATGTATATTCAGCCAAACCTTGTACAGAGAATTAAGGATAGATGATTATATATACTTATATCTGCAGAAACCAGTATGGAGCAAATCAGCATTGTAAAATCAATGAAAAGCAGTTCTAAATTCCCCAACCTCTAGAAAAAAAAAGTTGTTCATGCATACATACATTGGCTTTTGGAATGGCGTTGGTCTCCTCGCGAAGGCGGTCTTTAATGGCATGTAGCTGCGACTCCATCGTCGTCAGTGATGAGTCCACCGCCAGCAGATCGGAGACGTTGCTCGCCGGATACACTGCGAAACAACACAGATCTTATTTTCAGTCTCGACAGATTCCAGAGATATGAAACGCTAAAGTTGAGTTGGATTTCGAATTGACTCACTGTTTCTGTCGATGACGAGTTCCTGGAGTTTGGCGATACGCGAGTTGAAGGAAGAAATCAGCGAGTCTGCTTTTCTCACATCCGTTTCTCTATCTGAAAATTTGAGAGAATCGTCCTTATGCTATCTACACAAAGAGAGAGAGAGAGAGACGTGCAGAGCAGAGGCGAGATGGAATTTGTTTGTAACTGAAGAAGTACTATTTATTTTGGACTCTCTTTATCACAAATATAAAATTGCAGATAGGATTGGATTATTAGAACTGTGTGGCATGACTTGTAAATATAGTTTTTAGTAAGGGTAATTTATAACCACTACATAATTACAGCAACATACTGAATTTTGATGATGGCACGAGGATTCCCTTTGTTTTACCTTTATATATATAATAACTAGGGGATGCCGGCGCTTCGCGCCCGGATGAAAAATATTTTTATTAGATTTTTTATTTATTTACATCTCAAATTCATTCTTATAATCATATTTGTTTTTTTTTTGAAAAGTTATATTTGATTTGATTTATATACAAATAAATAAAAGTAGATGTATTGAACTCATAAACATATAAATATTGTCAATAAAACCTTATCTTCCTTATTTGATTTAGGAAATTAAGCTATAAGTTGGAATTAACTATTAAAAGAAACATAATTGTTCTCTATCTAACGATATGTCATAAACACGTCATAACAATATGATCTGCAACAATAGAAAATGATATTCACATCATTTATGGAGATTAGGAGCGATCATGAGTGTTAACTCGATTCAAATTCGAAGAAAAGTAGTGAATTGAAACTGTTGATAAGAGGAACAATAACAAAGAATGGAACAAAAAAATCTTTGTGATCCTGAAGGCAACAATAAATTGAAGCAGAACCGATATATTTTCAGTACTGAACTTGTTCTTCATGGAAAAAAAAAACAAAATGTCAAATGAAGCATTATATTTTCAGTGATTGAATCATAAATCTGCCGAGGCGAAAAAATACTTGAACCAACCAATATTGCTTCAAATTCCAAAAATGATGAAAGCAAAACCCACATAATAAGTATAAAAACATACATAAGGACCTCAAGTCCATAAGACCTTTCCTAAACTTACTAAAAAAACTAAAATGAACCTTCCCCAAATGGATGAGTAGAAGGGATCAACCAACCTCACATTCGTAAAACTCTTCCTAAAACTTACTAAGGTTATAGAAAACTAAGATGAACCTTTTCCTAATGGATGGGTAGAAGGGATAGTCACATAGATAAAAAAAACTCAAGTTTCGTCACTGCCAAGTGCTTAATTTACCATGCTTAATTAAGTTTCTTAATGTGTTCTTGTCATTTTTGTAAATAAAACTCAAAATGTTTTTTGTGTAGGCTCTTGGGTTGGAATTACAACCTTCATTTTTGTTGTCAAGTGCTATAACAAAATGCTTTAATCAGTCTGTACCGTTGAAGATGATGCCCAAAGCTAGACTCGGCGACTTGTATACAACATGTGGAAAATCACAGTAACTTTAACTTGCATGATGTGGCCAAACCAGTATTGAAAGGGGTAAAGGGTATCATATAAATCTACAAATTGAAACAAAAATGGAGTCGTTAATCGATTATAATTCTCAAATAAAATCAGATTCTGCAGCCAAATGTTATGACTCACCCTCTTCTCCTTACTTTCTACATAACCAAACAGTAAATTATTTACTACACCAAATATGACTTCAACCCACATGGAAACAAAAATTTGTACTGACACCAAGTGTGGGAAAAATAAAGGGAAGGTAAAAGACACAAAAATTACTGAATGTTCCAGTGGTAATGAACCATAACTCACCCAATCCTCCCTCTTTAATAAGAGAGGCTAAAAGCAAAATCCGCAGTGGAATAACATTCGTGCTCGGGAATGTATTTTTCTCAAAGATGAAATGAACTTTATAGCTTTAAGTTATTTCATTTGATTTAAATTATTTTATTTAGTTATGCATATGTGAAATTTTTAGAGCTAGAGTCGAATTTAATTGATAAATAAATAAGTATAAACATGATTTTTTTATTGTCAATTGTACAAACATGATTAAGATAAAATTAAATAGTTTGTTACATACACAAAAGAATCGATAAATATAATAATCAAAGAAAAACAGCCAGCGTTTCATCAATTAGTAAGTAATTGTATAATAATTAAGCTTTCCGAGAAGATAGACCTTTGTAATGGTTGTTAATATGTTGGCTTACATTTAATTTTAGTTCATAAGCAAAGACTTTTAACTTTTTTTAAAAAAAAAGTTGTAATGTTTTTCTCAACACTATATATATGTACCTGTTACTGCACTTTTTTTAAAACCTAGCCCAAATAGTTAAAAGCTCAATTAAGTCATCACTATAACAATTTCGATAAGCACATATGCAAACAAAAGTCCTAATTCTTTCCTTCTTCCTTTGCCGCTCCGTGCGCTCGTGATCGTCTTTTCGCATCATCTCCTTCTTTCAGATCTCGTGTGAACTGACTCATCTTTCTATTCTCTCACCTCCCCGTCTCTTTTTCTAGTCGTTTTCTTCATTACCACATATGGAGTCAAACCAAATGCATGTGCCAAAGGAAGATTGAGTCCCAAATTAGATCCATTACCGAATGCATGCGTCATCGGGGGAGGTTTTCGCTAACCCCATCTGGAATTTGAACTGAAATTGATCGGCCCGATTATAACCGATAACCGACCGGGAGACTTCCTGGTTAAAAACCGGAGTTTTTTTAAATGGTCGGTATCGGTGCCGGTGCCGGCAAATGGAAAACCAAAACTTTTCGGTTCGGTTATTCTTTCCGATGCCGGTGCCGGTTAATCGGCCATGCACACCCCTTACTGTGGTAGAATTCGACTGGCAAGATGTAGTAAAGAGGTTTTCCTCCCCTCTATTTTGACTAAATCCTATGTTGGTCTTGTTCTTTTAGATTATAATGCTCTGTATGATTCTTTTTCTTCTGCTAAAATTCGTTAGGTTTGCAGGCAATAAATTGGATTGTTAAATATGTATGTTCAACTTTATCTATTTCTCTAGAGTTTGTTTTGGGGCCCCAAAATTTTGTTCAGATCATTAATTGATTTAATTTGATCGCTTGTCCTTTCAAGCAAACAAAAATTCGAGAGTCCAACATCTAAATACAAATCCTAATAATATTAAGATTTAGGCGACCCATCAAAGCTAACCTAGTGGAAGAGAGTTGTTTTCTCTCTTAATTACTGGGGTTCGAATCTTGGTGGGCACAAATAAAGTGTCATTTGTGTCTGACTTAGATGTGTATTTATACCAAGTTTAGAGTCTGTAATATCATTGTCTTATACGCTTAATAATTGATATGATACCTTTGTGATTGATGTGTAATATATACTATATTTATTTCAAAAAAGAAAGAAAAAAGATTTAGGGTCATTAGACATAAAAGGAGATCTGGCCCAATCTTTGACTCGAGGATTTCTATCTTCTCTAATATTTTACAATTTATAATCCCCTATTTTCTCTCTCTCTCTATATATATATATATATATTGTTTTAATTATGATGGTTAAATTGGATTTTTCGATGGGCTTAACCTTTGGCTCATTTCCTGGTTATGGAATAAAGACCAAAAAGGAGATCTGGCCTCAGATTTAGTTGCATTAACATTTAACCATGTCCATGTGATTACATTCACTTAAACCGCTCTTATTAATAAAGCTCTATATCAATAAAATAATAATAAAGCTCACAAAATGCTTACCACATACCAGAATTGTTTTTGTTTTATCATTTTTCTATTTCCACTATATTCGGGGTGAGATCCGCCCCAATGGACCAAGTGATGTAAGCCCAAATTCAATATTGTTAGGTTTCAGCCCATTTTTAGTGCCAGGTTTGATTTGCTTCATTTCCTACAAAGTTCAAAGTCCTTTCATGAGTCTTGAATTCTCACTTACCAGTGTTAGTTGGTATAGTCTCGAATATTGATTTGTTTGGATGTGTATTTCAATATGTTTTCAGGTCCTTTCACTTAAGTCTAAACATTAAATGGTATGTAAGCTATGCTCTGTAAAAAGCTGACTGTAAGAAATATATTTC
The DNA here is from genome assembly GCA_036897725.1 of Erodium texanum. Taxonomy (NCBI): domain Eukaryota; kingdom Viridiplantae; phylum Streptophyta; class Magnoliopsida; order Geraniales; family Geraniaceae; genus Erodium; species Erodium texanum. The sequence continues at coordinate 7,156 of JAYMSW010001476.1, read as the reverse complement.
CATCAAATCTAGGTTTGCAAGTGCTATTTCCTTGAACGTCAACAAATACTATGTATATCTTCCGGTTAATATATAAAATTGACGACAACTTTTTTATAAAAAAAAAGAAAAAAAAAACTCTCACTAACTATATATGGAATTATAGAAGATATCCACAATGCATGATATGACTAGGTCACAATGACGTCCTATAAATTTATATATCATGAGTTTTGGTTGCTGTAAAATTGATAGATATATTCTCCTACGTATTAATAACTCGATAACATATATTATAACGACTCAAAAATATCATTCATAATGTGTCTGATATTTAGTCATGAAACCCAGTTTTTATATGCGATCTCAAACTTAAATTTTTATATAGTTTCATATATTCCTATGCGGGAGCACAACCCACTACAATAAGCAGTTTTTTTTTTAAGTTACAACGCACACCAAAAATTACACATACTCACTTGCCATTTGACATAACTTGACATGTGATCACAAATATAACAATCATCAAGTCATGGGTGGTTACCATTTTTTTTAAAAATAAAAGTAAACAGTAAACACGACTTTGATTCAAAATTAAAATGTTTTGACACCTTTAACCATCTTTTATTCTTGTAACTCAATAGAATAATTGAATTGAAAGGTATTTTATTTAATATATTGCCCACCAATTTAGATTTGATCTATCATTGGGCAATTGCACGAAAAATGGTGCCTACTTTTTTACCAGAAGCAACCGTGTAGAACTTGGAAGCCTCCCAATCCAATCACGAGTCTATGAGATTCGAAACTCGAAACGACGATCAAATGAAAATCGGTGGCTTTATAACATTATTTAATTACACAAATTACTCTACATGTTTACCATAAGCATTGAACGATAGAAAATGTAAGTTTGAATTTGGTATCTTTTAAAAGGGCATGCCAACTCTTGATACCAAGTTGTTGGAATCCAAATATGCAATAGAGCACTGGTTACGTGTAATTTTAAATGTTACATCTATTATATCTATAGATATAAAAAAAGAGGATCCTAAAAGTGCCAGGTGGATTGATTGAATGAAGAGAAATACGCCACTGTGGCACTTTGGTGTGTTTCTATTTGTTCTCAGAATCAAAGTTAGTTACTTCCTACTTTTTCGGTTTTGTTTTCATGTAATTGTTGTTTCTCTCTTCTGGACGACGTTTCATCATCCGAGGACCGGAAAAGTGGCACTTCAAACGGTGCAAGCAGCCATTATAATTCTCCCACATCGTAAGCTTCCTTTTCTATCTCCCAAGCCTATTCTAGAGACTAGAGTCTAGACACTCTGTTTAATTTATGGTTTGATTACAATGGTGGCGTGTTCATTACGTGTTTGAAGTTTGATTGGTCAGTCGGCGGTGGCTGTGGGGGTGGAGGAGGTGGAATGGATTAAGGAGGTTCCACCGGTACCGAATCTGGCTATAATGGCGTTCGGAGAGACGCAACCTTCTCCGATGTCCGCACTGCCTACCGCATGCGTCCGGTGAAGAACTGCAAACATATTGTTCACTTGAATGTAAGGTATTTACTCAGTTTAATGCTTCCATATGCATCTTAGTGTTCCTGCATGGTGTGCTCGATCTCTTTAGAGTTTGCATAACTTTGGTTTAGTAGTTCTTCTACTTTTAGTTGTAGATGTATTGTAGCTTATTCCTTAACGCACTTGCAAACATCTATCCTTCTCATCAATGGTGGGTTGATGGGTTTGTGTGCCTAAGTGATGTGATATCCAACTCAGGGTTTTAGGGCATATGTTGGTTTTTGTGTTTATAAGACAAATATGAATTATTCAATAAATATACTATTAATCAACATAAATGAATCAATTACGTTGCATGTATAATGAACAAGTTATGGACAATACAACACAAATGCAAATCATACATTATGTGAACAAATTACGTGAAAAATAATTAAATATTTATATTTTAAGAAATAACACAAATGAACAAGATAAGGAAAAGAAAAGATTCTTAATCCCTCGAAGGTAAAAATATTTATATTTTATCTCAGAAATAACATAAATCATGCATGGACAAAAATGGACAATAAAACACAACCCAAAAAATATTGGTAAATATATATATATAAAAAAAAAGGAACAGAAGACATAATAAAAATTTTCAAATAAAAAAAAAAGGAACGGAAAACATAATATGTAAAATATTATGGTCTTGGTACATAACTTTGTACACATTATGAATGTGGACAGTTGTATGTATACATATTTTACATATTATGTCTTATGTTCCTTTTAAAGAGGATATACAATGGAAAAAAAAAAAAGTCACATTAGATGAAATATTTTTATGGTGGATTTCCATAATTCATTATTTTAAAGACACTTCTTGATAGAAAGTTGCAATGTATAGTCTTTAATCTACCTTAGTAAAAATCCACCACTTAGAAGGAAATGGAGTTGATATATGATTTGAGATCTCACATGAAGCATCATTTCTCATGTATTTTTCAGGTGTGGACATATGTGCACATATTTCAAGTGTTCGTAAGAGATGGAATGTAGTAGTGGAAAATGACCAGTTTGTCAAGCTTCAATAGATAATGTTGTTCGGGTTGTATAGTTAGTTGTAGGCTCTCTCAACAATTGCTATTGACATAGCCCAAACAAGAAGCCCATCAAGAAGTTTAGATGTGGTGGGTTCGGTGATTTTCGTTAACCGCCAGTGTTTAGAAATGAAAACTGGTAACCGGCCAAAACACCAACGGTTTTTGATGTCCTCCACCGGCATCGCCCCGATTGTCACTGGTGTCGATGTTACGGGTGCCGGTGTCGGTCAGTTCTGGTCGGGTTTCCGGTTCTCGGTTAGTTATGAACACCCCTAACCACAATAGTAGAGAAATGTTGCAAACTAGCCTGGGTAAGCGCCTCTCTGAGACCCACCATTTTCATACTTAGTCAATCGCAGACATCCATGACTTGACAACTTCCTACCCTTACGACCGTCGATAGGTTTAGCCAGGGCATTTATAACACGACCAAAATAAGCTTCATTCATCAGTATGTGGGCAATTCTTCTTATTCTTTTTATAGAGCTCTCTTTTGTATCATCAGACCACCACCTATTAATACAACATCAACATTATTTGATTCCAAATTCAAGGCAATGTATGTCGTACCTTCTTTAAATTCTACTAGTCCTCTTGTCATTACTTCATTAAGATAATAAAAACGACCAATGTCGTCACCTACTTGAGGTATGACACCCATACTTACAATATTGACTTCTCTATTATATTGTTTGATACGTTCTCAGATAATATTACTACTTTCATCAGCTCATATAGGTACCATGGTTATTTATTTCTTCATTTGTTCGGAAGGGAAAAAAATAATGCTTTTCTAAAATAGGATAAGTAGAATAGTAGAAAAACTAATAAGTCAACTACTCTCTTGCGGCTGTGAGCAACCCAACAATTACCACCCGCACCCTTGAGTACTTAAAGATCCATCAACATTTATTCTAATAAAGTACTATGGGGTGCATACCAATATGCGATATCACTAGGATCACAAACCAGTCCCTGGGGATAGATTGGTGATGTCTAAGCCCTCCTCTAAGGTGCCAAATAAGACTTCGACATAATCACAACTCCAAAAGTTAAGAAAGAAGCCTGCTACTATTCCTACCATTATGTTCATTCCACAACTCTCAACTAAACACAAACTTAGCAACTCCAAAAAGTTGCAACTTGACGTAAGCATGTTGGTTCTCTTGAGCCCCTAAAAAATAATCGACCAAAGCTTGTCATTTCTCTTGTGACTATCACTAAGGTCGACACTGGAAGCTACTAATAGGTGCTCGGTCGGTTACAGGTTTGAACTAGTACAACCTAGATCTGAGAAAATGGAACGACAAGGACAAAGAGGATGGAGAATGGGAACGAAGAGAGAGTATGAAGAAGATGGAAGGACGAAAGTAAAGATGGTGATACATAATGATGCCCATTTTACCTGTTAACCGGTAATTCTAGGTAGCTCTCACCAGCCACTAGACTAGGGATGCCTGATTTCAATATTTTATTACCGACGCCAGACCAATTATCCACGTGATCCCACCGCTCGCATCGATTGTGATCGGTTTCAAAAGATTTTACCAGCATCAGTTATTTTAGACCACTCTTAGTTGTAACTCTCATTAGGAAGTGATGCTCCCTTTGACATGGAAAGCCAACATGAAACTGAAAATGAGCAATGAAGAACTACATGATATGTCGCACCTCCGCCTTACTAAAATAAGGACACAACCCCGAAACCTAAATATGATGTGTTTGGGACTATTCATAGAAGGAAGACAACTTGCGAGAAGTCACTCAAAAAAAAAATACTTGGATCTTTGATGGGTTTGAATCCCAAGACCTTACGCCATCTAAGAACATCCCCTCCCTACGATTACCTATCTGAAATCTCCTACAAATATCTGTGTGCACTCCGAAAGGAGAAAGATCAAAATCTCTCACCATCCTAACTCCAACCATCCGATCGAAGAAACGACTACGAGGAATGTTAAGGATAAAAGAAGCATTCGTCTCCGAAAATACCTCCCTTACCAAAGCAAGAAGGTAGGATGAAGACAACACTGCTGGAAACTCCTTGACTGACGAAGGCAGTCTGTTGCCCAAGGAAGGAACTACACGGCTAAGTACTTGGTCAACGAACAAGTCGTCGGCTAAGGAACGTCGCCTAAATTTCATAGCCCAAGCACTTGGCCGACGAAACATGAATGTCGTCGGCCAAGGTCCACACTTGGCCAACAAACAAGAAATGTCGCCTAAGTATTACACTTGGCTGACGTTTGGGTTCGTCGCTCAAGCGTGGAACTTCAACGACATTTGTGTTCGGTCGCCCAAATTTTTGTCACCCTAGTTTGGTTTTCGGACAACGTACTACAATTTTCGTCGGCCAAGGTCCATGCTTGGGCGACAAATGAAATGTTGGCCAAGTCAAAAACTTTGTCGGCCAAGTGAATGGTAGAATTGAAAAAAAAAAAAATTTTAAATCGTGCACCCAAACGTACAATAATTAATCATAGTATTATAGCAGATCACAACTCAATTACATAAAACACAATACGTAAATTTAATTTACAAACACATTAAACATAAAACATAGTATATAATTAAACATTTGTCTTAACATAATTAAAAAAAATAAACTAGTGTCATGACAAACAAACATTTAATATACATAATTAAAAATAGATAAATTTAACTTAAAGCTCCCCCGGCGACGCTTACATTCAGCATACCACCAACAAATAGGTTTGCCTGTTGGTAATTAGGCATGCAATACCTGCAAAAGACAATATTTATTTAGTAAAGGTACGTGACAAAGAAATATAACAAACTTAAGAAAATTTATATGTATTCTTATGTGTGCTCGCGTGAGTCATCGTAGTAGGAACATCATACCAGGCTCTCGACACCCCTTGTACTTCTATAGACGTTACAAGGTAAGGCCACTTCTGGGAGCTTGGTGGCAGTTGGAAGTCTTCTGCACATGAATCTGAGAAGTCTTAAGTCTTCTTCCACTTCAGAGTCCGAACTAATTAAAATGGAATTACCTTCTTGCTGATGATCCTTTTGAGGTACCTCCCTCAACTTTTTCACCTCACGGCGGGTTGTAACCCGCGAGGCAGTAGAAGTAAGAGAAGACGATCCTTCAACAACACCAAATAAAAAATATTTTTAGATTCCTAAGCGCAAGCTTGCAAGAAAGTTATGGGATTATTCAAATCATGGAGATGAAGTGAAAAACAACAACAATGGGGACGTTAATATCGTGATTCCATGAAGAAAATCCGCTTTAAAGGAGCAGGTGGTTGGGGTTAAAATACTGGAGATTGTAATGACAAGAACCGCTCAATCAAATTACCTCGAATGGCTCATAAAAAAATAAAAAATAAAAAGCTAAACCGAAATGCAGAAATAGAGAAACTATACAAAAAGTACCCCAAAAAACCATAGTCCAAAAATGAAATAAATCTTACTCTGCCCTTATTTGTGTAAAGTTCATAGATGCTCAAATAAAATAGACTACTTCCAGGGAGCAAAAAAACATATTTGAATGATAAATATTGATTCATAAGAAACAATAAGCCTAACTTAATTAGAAAAATACCATGTGAGCTGCTTTATAAATATCACCTTTCTTCATAGACGTATTTGATAATTTATACACCTTGAATAGCGTCTATGTATAAAAAAAAAAAAAAGTCATGATCACTTTATCGCCAACTATGAACAAAAACATATTTACAGTCATTCTAATTGCCAACTATGATGAAATCCAATAGTATCAGCATTCTATTGCCAACAATGAAATTTGAATGTGTATAACATTGCTCTACACAAATTAATTAGAATATTAAGAAACTGGTATAATAGTATCAACAGACACCTCATGGGCCATGAATCATGTACTTTAGACATCACACGTACCACAATCGATCAGAATCCTAAAATAAACATTAATGAACACAAGGGAAAAAAGAAAAATGTAAAATTACCTTGGCCGGGAGTGGTCATTGTGGTTGCTGGAGAGGATTCAGGGAGCGGGTACTGGAGATGGGTTGGAGGCGTGAGAAAGAGGGTCGTCAGTGGCTAGGCGGAGGAGCTCAGAAGGGACAGTCGGAGGAGGAGCACAGGAGGGACGGTCGCCGGAGGACGAACGCTTGAACGGAGAGGGTTCGGGGAGCACAGGGTCTCCAGAGAGAGGGTCGGGAGAGAAAGGGTCGCTGATGGTGAAGCGGATGAGCTTGGGAGGGATGGTCGCATAGGACGGAGGAGATGGGAAGGATGGCGGAGTGCTCTGGCGAGGCGGAGGAGCTCGAGAGGGTCGAGAGAGAGGGATTCCAGAGAAGGGGAGGAGCCTCGATCATCGACAACTTGGGAGAAGAAAGAAGAGAGGAAATGAAGAAAATGTAGAAGTGTTAGCCCTAAATAGACACTTGGACGACGAAGTAATAAGCGTCGCCCAAGACACCTAAGTTTGTTGTCCAAGTGTGTTGACTTGTTTGACCCGACGTTTTCACGGGTACGTCGACCAACTGAATACTTGGACAACGATTCTAAGTTTCGTTGTCCAAGTGTGTTGACCGTTTGACCCTCCACTTG
>JAYMSW010001475.1:0-16349 GCA_036897725.1 Erodium texanum | reverse complement strand
ACTAATTTTGCTTTTCAAAATATATTTTATTTGTATTTATTTGAATTTCTAATGAATTTATATTTTTTTTCATATGAAAGATCAATAAAGTCTTTTCATGTGATTAAATCATGATTAGCAAATAGCAATATTACTAACCACCATAAAATAATTTTTGTCACAAAAAATCGTTTGTCATTAGGTTGTGAAAAATGAAGGTGATCAACAGTTAATTTCTAGAGTTTCCCTATAATTTATGTCACAGGTGCATGGCTTATGGGACTTTTATACTTGCTATTTATATTAATAACATTTAGCTCAAACATCATTTTCGTTCATATGGGTGTTAAATAACTAGAAAAGGGCACAAATGTAAATTCGTACCAATCAGGTACAATCACTGTCAGCTTAATTCGCTATATCAAATCCATTTCCCCATAAATTAAATATAACCGCTAAGGTTGAAACTAAAGACCTCGTGGAAAACCCAAAAAGCCCCCAGAAAAACTATTTAATAACCAAAACATCTAGAATATTCGATAAAATGTTCATAAAACGACAACATCGTATTAATAAATAGAAACGAAAACAATATGATAAGCTTCGAGCAGACCTGGCGGTGGGCTGGGTGGGACCCACGACCCAGGGGGCGGCGAGCGATCCAAATTGCTGATCTGGAAAAAGGAGAAGCTGACATCGCGCCACGTAGACGATCACGCTGTTCTCAACTAACCACCCACATTATTCTTGGATCACATCACATGGTTGTTATTGTCAAGTAGGGCCCACCGGTAAAATCCGCACCGCCCATTTCATGCCCTAGTGGATTCGACGGTCGACAATGCCCCACCACCACCTTTCTCTCCAAATTACCAAACTTAACTTCCCATTTTCCTCTAACATTTCATTGTACTCTAATTTCTGGTTGTCTCATCTCTTCTATAGTTGTTTTTATAAGTTTTATACTTTCATTTCTACTTAAAAATAACAAAATCAAATCTGTAAAGAAGAGATCGAACACAAAACAATGTTATAAACAAGTAACGAAAATGAAAGCATATCCAACCAATATGTTGTGTATGTTAGAACGAATATTAAGTTAATGATGCTAATAAAATATGAGTAACGAACACAAAACTATGTTATGAACAAGTAATGATGCTAATAAAATATGAGTAAAAGAAAATATTAAAAGTAACAATATTAAATTAATGTTATGAACAAGTAATAAAAATGAAAGCATATCCAACGAATATTAAGAACAATATTAAATTACACGAATAAATAATGATGCTAATAAAATATGAATAAAAGAAAATATAAATAGGACTTATATATGATATTATGTTAGAGAACTCCTTTTAAGCTTCAAAAACTCGAGCTATTGATGGTTGAATTCAAAGAGATTCAAGTGTATCCAACCAATACTAAGAAGTAAGAACATCATTGACAACACAAGAATAAGTAATGGCACTAATATATATGAATAAAAAAATATAAACAGAACTAACCAATATCTGATACTATATCAAAATTCGATCAAACTTAAGAAAGCTAAGCTGCAAAAGCTCGAACTGATAGTTAAAGGCAACGAATTTTTTTTTTCAAGTGATCACTAAATCAACAGTGTTTCTGTAGGAGATACTTCAACCATTGCAAGAACCAAACCATGCAATATGCATGAACAAATCAAGCTTCCAACACAATTTCCACCAAATATGATTCCAGGAACACAAAACTAGGAATAACAGAAGAAAAAAAAACATGTTTGTGATATGGACATGATGTAGGAGTAGGCCCATTACATTGAACTCACTCTTATCTATATCAACTTTATGAAACATCACTTTGACTAGAAGACTGACACCCCCTAAAGCTTCTTGGCTCTTTTCTTGCTGTCTATTGTGAATTTATGATGAACACTAATATGGGCAATTAGAGATTTGACAAGCAGCACATTGTTTTGATCAAACCAAAAGGAGCACCAAAATGCAAGAATTATATCCCAAATTCTGTAAATTTCTTTGAAAAGAAGTGTCCCACATTGGGAAAAGAACACATTCAGACACAGATTAAGGTAGAGGAAAAGAATCGAAAGATGGTGGAGATTTGAGAGCAATAAGGTAAAATTCAAACAACAAATTAAAGTTTCTAATTCTTTTTATGCTGTATTTTGGCACCAAATGTCATTCAGACACAGATTAAGGTACGAGGAAAAGAATCAAAAGATAGTCAGTGGAGATTTGAGAACAATCAGGTAAAAAAAATTCAAACAACAAATTAAAGTTTCTGATTCTTTTTATGCTGTGTTTTGGCAGCAAATGTTTGATTTTAAGGACCCATTTTGCTTTAAGCTTTCTTAATGCTACAGCAAAAGCTAAAAGGGGATTACAGGTGCCTCTCCAGTTTCAATGCATACGAGATCTACACACGCTTCACTACTGATAAATTTTAAAAGGCAAAGGAACTTTCTGCTTCCTAGTTATGGATCGAGGTTTCTGAAGTGATCACTATACACCTCAATATAAATATATTTTTATTTATTAGTATTTCTAGTAATTTAAAACTATTTTTGATTTGAAAATTTTCATTAAACAGCAAAGCCAACTTGCAGCTGCCCTCCTCATCCACCTAGGGGTGGCGCAAATAGACAGTGATGTTCTGTTTGGGGGTGGTTTGATTAAGATTGTTTCTTTCTTAAGTTATGCTGTTCTTTACCTAATTCTTGATTATTTTCTTTTGCTGACCTATATCAGCCAAAGAACAGAATATATGACCACATTATGCACACAACAAATCATGTGTATTATCAACTCTCACATTATTGAACAAAGAACCCAACAAATATTAATTACCCTGCACTTGTTTCATGCAAGTAAAAAAAAAAAAATACTTGTGTGGTAAAAGAGAGAAGTACCTTACACATGGAATCTTTGAAGGAGAATATCATAAAAACCCATCTCCAAGAACAGTCCTGCAATTTGGGAAAAAGAAACGAAAGTAGAGGTTAACTAAATCAAGCAGCACAGAGATGAATGATTAGAAGACGACAAGTACCTAACAATCAAAAATATAGAAAGGACTATAGACTCGAATGGACTGTCTGACACCATGAAACAATAATGCAACGTTTCAACTATTGCAAACCCTCAATTGTTATTATATTTTCTGGGAAAAAAACACATCCACCATGTAGATTTTTAAATTAATGTTGTACATCTTATCGAACTCCACAACTAAAAGACTCAAGTATATCGGATCTGACTCCGATACTAATAAATTTTGGAACAGGAATAGTCACATATATTAGATCAGACTCCAACACTAAAAATCGACCTTTGTAATTTACCGGTATATTGACAGTTCTATCCTCCTCCCATGGAAAGTTATTGGACTGGTTAGTTGAATGGATTCTTGGGACACCTAATGGTGGGACCCACTCCACGGTGGCAAATCTGACTCTATTATACAAAAATATGCATAATCAACATAAAACTCCACCATGCACCATGCTGTAGTGTTAATCTAGATTCTTTAAATATCCTTATCAGTGTCATTGTCAGGAGAGAGTGGTCTTCTTCACACTAAGTAAAAGAAATAACCAATCCCAAGATCTTGAATTTCCAAGTATCTACTTCAAAATTTATTGTTCTGGACAATCAAAACTCAATTTGAAAACCTTCAAACTTGACTATTTTTATCTATCATTATTCATTACCCTAATCTACGCTCATTAGCATTGAACCAGGATCAGTAAAAGACCACTTTCACAGTTCAGTTCATCAAAAAGATTTATGCCGATGCAAATTCTTCTTAGTAGTCTGTAAAAAACTGTTTAACGATCTGCAAATATAGTAAACAAACATGATGCACATGCAGGCCTCTAGGTGATTTCTACAGTAAGCAGTCCTAAAGGGTATTTGGGTCACAATTAGTTTTGGGATCTACCCGAAATTATAAGAACATCCTGGGACTGAATCATCTACAGCAAATTATAATCCCAGAAAAAGAATTATAATTCTACAAGAAACCTTAATATGACACAAGGAAGATGATAAAAGTCAGGCTGCTTTTTTCTGAGGTGACATCACAGTGATAATTCAAAACCAATGCATGTAATTGGATATGTAGTTCCGTTAAAGCTGAACTAATCTACTTGGACATGTGAGAGATCTCAATCAGTAGGGCCATGCATTTGTGGCCAACTCATCAATTTCATAGCGTATAACAAGTGGCAATTTGTCACTTCTAGCTCACTTTAGAAGCATATCTATCAAGACATTAAAAATCCACAGTTTTAAGCTCACCATATAGCTAGCAGAATTTTCTGCATAGCTTTTGATCTTTGAATCGAGAGAAAGCTCCTTGATGCTGTGTCATCAGATTGAATTCTCCTGCAAGTATCATGACGACTGAAGCTGATATTCCAGAAGCAATATTAATCATGGTATGTAAGATCAACTGCTTGATTTGCTGCATCATGTTTTTTTAGATGCCATGATATTAGTAGGTGCAGATTCTTAATTTTCTCAAAACATGCAGTAACTTGGTACCTTTTATCCTTAAAAAAATGTTTCTGGGCTGTTATGATCATAAGAAAGTTTCAGCAAATTGTAGGCAATCACACTAGATCAACAGGTTCGCAATATCATAAATTACATAACATGCCGGGATCATCATAATCATTGATAAATCAATAGCATAACAGCAAAATTTGATAGATAGAGTTGCTTGAACAGTATGTTTACTGAGTATACTCTTTGATCCTTCTTTTATATTAGATATTAATTGTTCTCCACTTTTAATCATAGGAAATTCACAGAAGGTAACATTACATCCAGTAATCACGTATATTTTGCCTAGCATCCATTCTTCCGATCACCAAAATAATTGGCAAAGAAGAAAACCTCATTTTACAGGCTAAAACTTTCTTCCACAGTATTGATTCATGGAATAAACAGATATTGCAATATATATTAAAGTTTCTTGGGTCATTAAAATGATCAACTTTGATATAATGGGCAAAATGCACAGCATGGATTGACTCACAGTTAGTTTTTTCTACTCATATGGATCCACAATAAGATCAAAAAGAAAAGGAAAAAAAAGAAGCATTTCCAGTTCTAAATGGTAAGAAGGCAAAGAAGAATTATGATTAGAGGAACAAGTATGTTGTAGAAAATAGATTATAAGACGTGAAATCCTCTGAGTGATGTATTAAGGTTGATCTCAAGTAGAATACTATAAACTCTACTATAAAGCTGAGAATGTGATACTCCCGTCCCAAAAATGATCATCCAACTTATTTAAATTGGATGTCCCAAAGTAAGGTCCAACCTTTTTCAGAGAGCTAATTATGCACGAATTACAATAATATACTTATGATTACTTAAAGACTTAACACGTGGAATGACATAGGGGTTTGGGAGGGACTTAAACACCAACTGCACTAATCCGTAATTTTAGCAAATAGTCATAAAAGATACTTAACATTGTTTTTTTTGTTTTGTTTTTATAATTGACAGCAAAGTTTCATGTTATGCAGAAAACAGAACAAGAAGGATGCTTGAGCAATCAGTCCAGACCTGTTGATGAGTTTTCACCCATAGGATTGGAGAGAATCAAGGGGGGATCAAATCAACCTCTTGAAATTGTTGAACACTCAACAGAAATAGAATGCTCAAGAGCAGGAGCACACAACGACGAGTCTGAAACTGTTATTTCTGTCAAAGGCAACACCAAGCCAGAGGGGGAAAGTTTTTTAGAATCAACCTCAGCCATTGATGTTGCTTCTGAAGAAACCAGAAGAGCACCAGAACATGATCAAGCTCCTGGAGTACCAAACCTGGTAGACCATGAGATTTCAAAGGATGAGAAAATTGTTGAGACTATTGAAGAGAAAGCAAAGACAGAGAGCGAGAGCCTCATTGCGGGGGAGGAAATTTCAGGAATGACTATTGAGACAACTAAGGGTGATGGTAAAGAAGCCTTACTTCATGCCTCTGGTTTGGCAGCTGAAAATTTGAATGAGGAAGCTGAAATGGTAACGGACACTTTTAACAAAGATACCAGCATGAAAAGTGTCAGAGAAGTCCAGACCGAATTAATTGAAACAAGCTTGAGGGTGGAAGAGGAAGTACCAGAAAATTCCAGCGATTCAGTAGGTGAAGAAAAGGATCCTGAAGCAAACATGCCAAGAGAAAAGACAGAAGATGAGAAACATGAGAAAGAGAGTGCTACATGTGATATTACTGAGGATAAATCCATCTCAATAATAGCAGCAAGTTCAAGTATTCAAAACAGTAATGATGCAATCTCAGAAATTGGTGAGAATGGAAAGGACAAGCTTGATGGACCATCTGTCTCAGAAACTCAGCCGGAGGACATCAAGGAGAGTCCAAAAGAAGAACAAAACGAAGCTTTTCAGGGAACTTCCCAAAATGATAGCATTGCAAGGGGAAGTGGTACAGATGATGAAAACCCTGAAGCAAAACTTGTTAGTTCGTTTCTGAAATGCGAGGAAGTTAAAGAAAGGGATCAGTCTTCAAGTGAAAATGTTGATAGCTTCACCTTGAATGAAGAGGAGAAAACAATCAAACCCTTTGAAAAGAGCATGGAGGGAAATTACGAAGACAAACCAACTCATGTAAATGATGTCATGGAGAAGGAAACTTCAATAGAAAAGGTCAGTACAATTTTGGAGGTTATTCCCAAATTATAATATAATTTTAGTATGCTCTTTGTTTTCCTTTTTTGTGTTTTTGGGTGAGGGTTTATAACTTATATACTATTATTTTAACAGATTGATGCTGATGAAGAGAATCAAACTGCAGAAGTTGAATTCTCAAGCAGAAATGTTGGTGATATTCATTTTCCACATTCATTAGTTGATGAAACGACACAAGTGCAAGGTGAAGATCCCGAGAAAGTCTCAAAACTCGAGCCAGAAGAACGAGTTCCTGAATTGATAGCATCTAAGGAAGAGGCCAATCATATTGTGAACAAACTTGAAGCAAATCAAAGCACAGAGAATACAGAGCTAGAGCAGACATCTATAGAGGGAGCAATTACCGTGGAACTAAACACAAGAAAAGGTGAAAACACAGAGACATTGGACATAGAGGAGACAAAGGAAGAAGCAAAGGTTGATAGTTCGTTCTTGCTGCATGAGGAAGATATGCAGAGCAAAGACATGGACCTGCCTATGGAAGAAGTTTCACAAAACATTGAGTTCGCAGAACGTGATAATATGGAAAACTTGAAGCATGACTTCATGCAGCAAAATGAAGAGGTAGTAGAGAAGCAACAGATACCCTTGGACTTGGAAGATGAGGAGAATGAGACATCCTCAAGAGAAAATGTCAACCCCATAGAGGAAGAGCTCAACAAAAGCCTCAAAAATAGATTGGAGGGAAAAGAGGAGGAAGACAGACCAACCGACACAAATGAAATGGAGAAGGTCAGTACAATTCAAAATTTTCTTTACAAACTTTAGCCTTTTCATAGTCTCTTTTATTGTCCTTCAGTTGACATTCAGAAGAACCAAATATTTTGCTGATGCCTCTGCCCTTGTTACACAACTTTCTACAGATTGACACAGATGAGAAGAACCAAACAGCAGAAGCTGAATATTCAAAGAAAAATGTTGGTGATGTAGATGTACCACATTCACTGGTTGATGAAACAATTCAAGCAGAAACTGAAAATCTTGATAGCATATCAAAATTTGAACAAGGAGAACAAGTTCATGAAGGGACGGGAACACATATGGAAGAGGAAAAGCACATTGGAAACAAACTTGAAGCAAACCAAAGCGCAGAGAATCAAGATCAAGAGCAAACATCTACAGAAGAAATTACAATGGAACTAAACACAAGAAAATGTGAAAACGTGGAGACGTTGGAATCCAAAGTAAACTTAGATGTCAAAGATGCTCAGAACATCAAGGAGACAGAGGAAGGAGCAAAGCTTGATAGTTCATTCATGGTGAGTGAGGAAGGTATGCACAACCAAGACAAGGACCTGGCTGTGGAAGATGTTTCAGAAATCATCACTGAGAAGAATGTTGATAACTCCAAAACCACTGAGGTGGCAAAACATGATAACATGGAAGATTTCATACAACAAAGTGAGCCAGTAAAAGAAAAGATTGAGAAATCCTTGGAGATGGCATCTGATCAAGAGATCAAAACAACAACTTCAAACGCAAACATTGACAGCTTCACCTTCACAGAAGAGAAGCAATCCATCAAAACCCTTGAAGAAAGCATGGAGACAACAGACGATGAAGGCAAGCCAACTGAGACAAATGGCATCCCTGAGAGGGAAATTTCAATAAAAAAGGTCAATTCAATTTCAACTTTGAAAGTCATTCCTAATTCAGTAGAATTTTAGCCTTCTGGTGATATACTCTTTCCTTTTTACCCTTTTGTGTTTTTGCGAAGGGTCTATAACTTAGGCTAACATTAATAGATAATAAACATCTGACTGATGCTCTGTTCCTTTATTTCCCACAGATTGATGCAAATGAAGAGAACCAAACATCAGATGTGGAAATTTCGAACAGAAGTGTTGGTGATATACATGTTCCACATTCATTTGTTGATGAAACACCACAAGTGGAGGGTAAAAATCCTGAGAATGTCTCAAAACTTGAGCCAGAAGAACAAGTTCATGATTTGAATCGAGTATCTAAGGAAGAGGACGAGCATATTGGAAACAAACTTGAAGCAAATCAAAGAGCAGAAGATACAAATCTAGAGCAGACATTTACTGAAGGGATGGCAGCAATGCAGCTGAACACAATAACATGTGAAAACATAGAGACGTTAAACTCCAAAGGAAGCTTAGATGCCAAGGACGCTGAGAAGAACATAAAGGAGATAAAGGACAAAGATTGCAGTACAGAGATAACCAAAATCAATACAACAGGTACCAAAAATAAAACAAAAATGCACACTACAGATGAAACTAAATATATATAAAAAATAGACTAGTGATAAAAATGTGTGGAAAACTATAATAAATAGTAGTCAAATACTACTCTAATCTCATAAAGAGAAGTCCACCCTAGAGCAATTCTATAAAACAGACTAAAAGACTATACTTATAAAAGCATACTAGGACATGTAACAGAAGGGAGCAGCATATTTCTGAAAGTTCACAACATATGTATGACCGCTTAGTGAACATTGTCCATTGTGTGTGTGTGTGTATGTGTATGTGTGTGAAAGAGAGAGAGAGAGAACAGCGTGATCTGCAATATGATTGTCTTAAGCTCTTGAAACAGGTGACAAGGATGAAGAAGGTATAGTTAATGAATATGCCCTTGCCCCAACAGAAGAATGCACAAGAGACGAGAAAGCTGAGCTAAGTTCCCCAGCTGAAGTTGAAGAAACAGAACGAGAACCGATTGGTGAAAATCCTGAGAACGTCTCAAAACTTGACCTAGAAGACCAAGTTCCTGAGTTGAGTCTAGCATCTATAGAAGAGGACAAGCATATTGTAAGCGAACTTGAAGTTAATCAAAGCACAGAGAATACAAAGCTAGAGCAGACATCTACAGAAGGAGCAATTACCATGGGACTAAACACAAGAAAAAGTGAAAACATGGAGACATCGGACTACAAAGGAAACTCCTGTGACAAGGCTGCTGAGAAGAACACAGAAGAGGCAAAGGAAGAATCAAAGGTTGATAGCTCGTTCTTGCTACATGAGGAAGATATGCAGGGCAAAGACAATGACCTGCCTGTGGAAGAGGTTTCACAGATAACCAATGAGATGAACATTGACAGTTCAGAAACCATTGAGTTCACAGAACGCAATAATATGGAAAACTTGAATCAGGACTTGGTAGCTGAGGAGTTTGAGACATCTTCAAGAGAAAACGTGAACACCAAAGAGGAAGAACTCAACAAAAACATCAAAAATAGATTGGAGGGAAAAGATGAGGAAGACAGACCAACTGACACAAATGAAATGGAGAAAGTCAGTACAATTTAAAATTTTCTTTACAAACTTTAGCCTTTTCATAGTCTCTTTTATTGTCCTTCAGTTGACATTCAGAAGAACCAAATATTTTGCTGATGCCTCTGCCCTTGTTACACAACTTTCTACAGATTGACGCAGATGAGAAGAACCAAACAGCAGAAGTTGAATGTTCAAAGAAAAATGTTGGAGATATAGATGTACCACATTCGATGGTTGACGAAACAATTCAAGCAGAAAGCGAAAATCTTGATGGCATATCAAACTCTGAGCAAGGAGATCAAGTTCATGAAGGGAAGGGAACACCTACGGATGAGGACAAGCACATTGGAAACAAACTTGAAGCAAATCAAAGCACAGAGAATCAAGAGCAAGAGCAAACATCTATAGAAGAAATTACCATGGAACTAAACACAAGAAAATGTGAAAATATGGAGACATTGGAATCCAAAGAAAACTTAGATGTCAAAGATGCTGAGAACATCGAGGAGACAGAGGAAGGAGCAAAGCTTGATAGTTCATTCATGTCAAGTGAGGAAGGTATGCACGAGAGCATAGAGGAGACAAAGGAAGATGCAAATCTTGATAGTTCATTCATGTCGAGTAAGGAAGGTATGCACAACCAAGACAAGGACCTGGCTATGGAAGATGGTTCAGAAATCATCACTGAGAAGAATGCTGATAACTTCAATATCACTGAGGCGGCAAAACATGATAACATGGAAGATTTTGTACAACAAACTGAGCCAGTAAAAGAAAAGATTAAGAAATCCTTGGAGATGGCATCTGATCAAGAGAACAAAACAACAGCTTCAAATGAAAACATTGACAGTTTCACCTTCACAGAAGAGAAGCAATCCATCAAAACCCTTGAAGAAAGCATGGAGGCAACAGATGATGAAGGCAAGGCAACTGATACAAATGACATCACTGAGAAGGAAATTTCAATAGAAAAGGTGAATTCAATTTTAATTTTGAAAGTTGTTCCAAGTTCTAGTACAATTTTAGCCTTCTGGTGATTTACTCCTCTTTTTTTCTTCCTTTTTTACCCTTTCGTTGTTTTGAGAAGGGTCTATAACTTACGCTAAAATTAATAGATGGTAAACATCTGATTGATGATCTGTTCCTTTTGCACAATTTCCCACAGATTGATGCAGATGAAGAGAACCAAACAACAGATGTAGAAATTTCGAACAGAAGTGTTGGTGATATACACGTTCCACATTCATTTGTTGATGAAACACCACAAGTGGAAGGTGAAAATCCTGAGAACGTCTCAAAACTTGAGCCAGAAGAACAAGTTCATGAACTGAATCGAGCATCCAAGGAAGAGGACGGGCATATTGGAAACAAACTTGAAGCAAACCAAGGAGCAGAAGATACAATTCTAGAGCAGACATTTACAGAAGGGACGGCAGCAATGCAGCTGAACACAATAACAAGTGAAAACATAGAGACGTTAAACTCCAAAGGAAGCTTAGATTCCAAGGACGCTGAGAAGAACATAAAGGAGATAAAGGATGAAGAAGAGATAACCAAAATCAATACAACAGGTACCAAAATAAATAAAAAAATGCACACTACAGATGAAACTAAATATAAAAAAATAGACTAGTGATAAAAATGTGTGGAAAACTAGAATAAATAGTCAAACACTACTCATATCTCATAAAGAGAAGTCCACCCTAGAGTTATTCTATACAACAGACCAAAAGACTATACTTATTAAAGCATACTAGGACATGTAACAGAAGGCAGCACCGGATTTTTGAAAGTTCACACCATATGTATGAGTTTGACCACTTAATGAATATTGTCCTTTGTGTGTGTGTGTGTGTGAGAGAGAGAGAGAGAGTCGTGATTTGCAACATGACTGTCTTAAGGTCTTGGAACAGGTGACAAGGATGAAGAAGATATAGTTAATGAAAATGCCCCAACTCTTGCCCCAAGAGCAGAATGCACAGTAGATGAGAAAGCTGAGCTAAGCTCCCCAGCAGAAGTTGAAGAAACAGAACGAGAATCGATTGGTGAAGGGAAGAGTAGCAAACAGGAGGAAGATGTTGAGAACAACAATAAAGATGTACAGGTCTGACTATAACATATAAATACAAATACACCCTAATTTCCACACTGCTCCTGTTCTTATCAGCATAAAACCTTCATGTTTCCATCACAGGTGCGTCCTACAATCACAGAAAGAGAGGAGGTCACAACGGAACAGATAACTGAAGGTGATATTGCCTGTTTATCACCAGAGCCAATTGAAGAAGGAAAAAAGGAATCTCAAGGCAATGAAAACAAGGAAGAAGAGGATGCAAATGAACAGATTATAACAGAAAGCCTTGTGAAAGACCGTTCTGTAGATTTGGTTCAAGATGGCCAATTCAACGACTTCCAGGATGACAAAGAGGAATCAGAAAAAGTTTTAGAAGAGGTTAGATTAAATGCAAGATGCTAGGCTATCTACTCTTCAGACAAGATTGTATTGATTTTTTTGTCAATAAAGAATTTAATTTCTTCTGGTATTTCAGGAGCTAGAGACAGTGGTTGAAGTGGAGACCATTCAAAATGAAGCAAGCCAAAATAACAAAAACCTGGAGAGGACTTCTGATACCACGTTGGTGAAACAAGAAGAAAGTCTGCAAGCAGAAAGTGTGAACTTGGCTCCAATGCAAGCTACAACACAAGACGAAAGCAATGAGGAAAAATACTTGGTTACTCCATTGGAAAAACAAGAAGAAAGTACGCTGGCAGCCAAAGTGAATGTTGATCCAGTGGAAACTGAAATAGAGGCTCAAATAGATGAGAGAAAATCTATCATGGTGGCAGATGGAGACAATAATAATGGACTAGCAGAAGCTACAGAAACAGTGAAGATTGCAGGAGCAAATATGGAAGAAGTAAATGCTGCCAAGGAAGAGCTCATAACAGATGTCAATGGTGGAGACATTTCCCGAGATGTTATTCTAGAAGATTCAGTTAACTTACAGGATGATGAAAAGGGCACTAAGAAGACTGAAGAGGAGGTTAGCTTAGCTTCAGTACAAGCTAACTCATTTCTTTATCAAAGTTTAGTTTTAAAGGTAATTCATTAATCTTCAGACATAACTACTTATGTATATTTTTAGGAGTCGGAGACTGGAGCAGGTGAACGTATTTCATGCTTCACAAGTCAGGACAACCAAAGCCCTGGAACAAGTCATTCCTTAGTGAAACAAGAGGAAAGTTCTCAGGTCCATGATGTCAACATGAATCCTACAGAAGCTATAACAGAGAATAATAGCCAAGAGGAAAAAATTTCTGTTGAAGACCGAGACAATGATGTGCCAGAGGAGATTAAAGAAACAATTAACTCTGAAAACGAGACAGAAAAAGAAGAGGACTCCAAGGAACAGGTCTTACAACAAGGAAATTATGAAGCCCGTTCTCCAGACTTTGTTGGAGAGCCACTTGTATATGTACCACATATTGAAAAGGAAGCAGAGAAATCTAAGCAAGAGGTTAGCATGAATGTAAAATAAAAAGCTTACACAAACTCAGTAACAAAGTTTAACATGTGTTATCTGTTAATTCATAAACCTAATACATTATGCAGACTTTTCAGGAGTCAGAAAATGAGACAGTAGATGCAAGCATCACTGATAAGCCAAGTCAGGATAATCAAGGTCCTGAAAGGATACTCGATACTACCTTGGTCGAAGCAGAAGAAAGTCTGCTGGTAGACAATGCGATTGTCCATGCTAAAGAGGAGGATGAAAAGAAAATACCAAGAACGGTAGAACATATGGAACAGAGCTTGCAGGAAGATGACCAAGTCGAGAAGCTTGAAGGATTGTCAAATGTAACATCTGAAGAAAGGAAAGAAAATACTTCAAGTAAATCTGAGGAGAAAATTACAAGTGCAGAAGAGACCATTCAGAACCCTGTAGAAGCTTCTGAGGAAACAACGAAATGGGAAGAGATAAAAGTTCTAGAAGAAGTCACAGAGAATAATACGGCAAAAGAGGAGGTTAGACTTAACTAAAACGATAAATTTATTTCATATCTCCTTGGCTTCAATACCCGGAAGGGGTCAGTTACTCTAGACATGTTTGAGTTAACAGAATCTATATCCTTCCTGCAGGACATAAAACCAGTAGCTGAGGAATTGAAGGATAGCAAAAGTACAGAAGGCAAAATTTTGGAATCAGACTCCTCAAATGTGAGATGTTACATTCATTTGTTTTCCTCCTAGATGTTGCATGTTTTCCAAAAAAAAGTGCTTTCATTCTACATATACATTAATTGATCCTGAAAACAATTACAGAGAACTCTATGCACTGCATTGTGGATAGCCTCTTTGTGCAACTTATAAAGATACAGAAGAAAAAAAACTACACTTTTTCCTTAAAGTTGGTTTCCTAATCCAAATAATAAACCATTTTCTGATTCTAATTCCTTTTTCAGTAGAGAAATTGTTCCTAAGTGGTACATGTTATGGGCTATGCAGATGCTTGAGACAACTAGTGCAGGTAATGAAACCAGAGAACAGAAGTACCTTGATGGTGTGAAGGTTAGCTCTCCTGAGTCTACAAAGACAGAAACAACTCCAGATAACTGCAAAGAAGATGAGGTTTTAAGCCTGAAACTGTTAATCCTTGGTTGATCTTATTTCAGTTCCAAGTTCTACTATTTCCCTACATTCTTAGAAAGATTTATCATTAGGATTGCCTAAGTTAAATCATATTTCCCTGACCCGATACAACTAGCTAAGTTTAAAATTCTAGATAACTCATCAACTCCAATGGCTTCCTTATCCTGTCCCATACTTTGCAAGTCTATCTTCTCTGTAATAGACCATACACAAGCTTTTACTAATCAATTAATATGGAACAGAATCTTCAATCAGCTAAACTTGATGAGAAGCTTGAATGCACCTCTGAATTAGTGGCTGAAGATGAAAGCAATTTAATACCTGAAACGAACCTAGTTCAAAGTGACGAAAACAGCAATACAGCTCAGGATCACAATTGGAAGTTTTTTGAAGAACAAATCATCAGACAACAGTTTACAGAAGACGAAAGGGAGACATATATAGAGCCCAAATCCAAGAACCGAGATCATGTTGATAACGTAGAAAACCAAAAGGAGAATACACGTGCAATTGTTTTCATTGATGAGGTGGATAAGCTCTTATAGAAACATATTTTTTTTATATACAAGTAACTTCAATAGTTTTTTCTGATTATATTAATGTTATACTGCTGAACAGGTAGAGAAAGGTGATGAAAGTGAAAACTCCAAAGAAAAGGTTAAAGAGGAAGAGAGAAAGAAAGAGGGTCATGCAGTATCTCTTGATGTTGAAACAGTTGATAAGGTCAGCTCAATATTGACAGAGGAAGCTTAAATTTTTTTGTCACTTTTCCCATTTATGCTATTCATTATCATTAAATTTGGAAAACTTGTTGTTGAACAGGTGGAAGTTGGTCCAGTATCTACCCAGTATCTTGAAAGACAAGACAGTGAGCAGAAAGAAGCAGAGAACTCGGAGAAAGAAATTATAACTCTGGAAGATCCAGAAACCAAAGAAGTTAACACAAACCAAGAAGTTTCTGATGCATGTTCAAAGCGTGAAGTTCAGGGTGTACAGGATTTCCCTCAAAGGGAACCTGAGGAAAAACTCAATGCAGATGAAGACAAAGCTGAGGCAATTGTGAGCAGACATATACTAGAGCCAAGATTGGAGGACTCACAGTTGGATGACAAGCCAGTAGAGGGATTCACTAACACTGTGAATGAAAATGTTCTTGAAACAACTGAGCCTGGTCTACATGGTGATGAAGTTAACAGCGTGGAGCTTGAAGATACCAGCCCTGACTTGGCATCTGAACTCTCAGTTTTTGATCACAACGAAGCAAAGAAAGAGTGCATAACTATAGAAGAATCAGAAGCAAATGAAGTTAATAGAAGCCAAGAAGATTCTGATACGCGTATAAAGTCTGAAGATAACATTTTAAAAGAAACTGATGCAGATGAAACTGGCACAACTGTAAGAACAGAAATACCAGAAAAATTCTGCAGTGAAGTACATGTGGGTGGTGAGCCAATGGAAGTCTTTGTTAATACCTCAAATGAAAAAGATCCGGAAACAAGTGAGACTAGTCTACATGGTGCTGAAGTTGATAGCATGAAGGTGGGAAAGACCGGCACTGACTTGGTATCACAACTCACAAATTTTTATACTGAAAAAGAAGAGAAAAAGAGTGTAACCATGGAGGATATGGAAACATCTGAAGAAAGCAATGTAAAAGAAACTGATAGTAAACTGGCTGTAGAAAAGCTTGATGCAGTTGAAGGTGATGCAACAGTGAAAACAGAAGCACCAGAGATGAGGTCCAGGGAGT
>JAYMSW010001474.1:0-16352 GCA_036897725.1 Erodium texanum | reverse complement strand
GGGCAGGAGATGCGCCCTCGAGCGAAGGACGGCGACCCCCAGCCACACCCACCCAAAGATCAGCTGCCGAACGTCTCATATTGCATTACCAGTCCTCCTCCATGGCGTGAGTATCTTATATTCGTTTCATTTCATTGTCTGTTCTTGTACCGGCTTTACTGTTGGATTCTTGAGCATTTAATTGTCTAATATCCTTGCCTGAGAAGAAGTGTTGTTGTCAGTATATCTTGTGTCGCATGTTTCTGAATTCTGATTCTCGTGAATCCATTTGGGGATATTTAAGGCATCTTTGCTTGTAATTCTTGTTAATTGTTTTTTGGATATGCTCTCTCCATCTGTCTTCCATTGGTTCTGAGTGACTTTTCTCTTCCTTTTAGTTGATTCCCACTTTTTGTAAAGTATAATTCTATTATGGAAATTAAATCTTTCTTTTCTTATCTGAGTAATTGGAAAGCTTTCTAGTATTTTGAGAAAGGAGAAAAATGACCCAACTCTCCTTGCTGATTCATATACACATACATTATATTTTCCTGAAAAGATCTTTAAGAAGTCTCCTTTTCTTTTTACCTTTATTTCACATGCTGGTTTTTGGAGCATGCTTTCTGGTTTTCATGTGGTGATAATCTGACATACTACCACCTTTTAATTTTGCAAAGCTCCTTTATTTGTTTGTTGATTGATTTTCCTTGTTAGTGTTTTTCTTCTTCTTTTTCTGAAACTCTTTTTATCTTTTTTTATATACGATTCATTGTTGCAAATATGATCAGCTGATCTGAATAAGGCTTTTTCAAGAAATCAAGCAAATCATTTTGGAATTTTTTGACATAATTGTTTAAGATTCTATTAGTGTTTCTATCAGTAATGATGGTTGATTGCAGCTCTTTCTCGTAAGGAAAGAATTTACATGCTTTTTTACTTATTTTTAAACTGTGGAATGTGTTTAATGCAGCCGAGGCAATTCTCCTTGGGTTCCAGCATTATCTGGTGATGCTTGGGACAACTGTTCTAATTCCCACTGCTCTTGTTCCCCAAATGGGAGGTGGTAATGTAAGATTTTTGACAACAAGCTGGCATTGAATGAATGATTCTTTTACATTATACTTCATCCGTTCCATCATACACATCCTATTTACTTGACTTTCTAAAAGAGAGAGGACACTTATTTTGGGACATCCAAATTAAGAAAATATGACACTTATCTTGAGACAGAAAGAGTAATAAATATTTTCTCTAATGTTAACTTATATCTGATCATATGACTCAAACTACATTTATGGTTGGTACAGGAGGAGAAGGCACAAGTGATCCAGACACTACTCTTTGTTGCTGGTTTGAACACATTGTTGCAGACATTGTTTGGGACTAGATTACCTGCTGTTATTGGAGGGTCTTACACTTTCGTCCCCACCACAATTTCTATCATCCTTGCTGGTCGGTTCAGCCAGATGAATGAGCCAGATCCTGTTGAGGTCTAATGATCTGAATTACATTAATTGTTTTATGTTGTTTATTTTTCCGTCTAAACCATTCAAGTGCTCATTAACATGGTATATATGTTTGGGACATAAATGATGTCCAGAACGGGATGTGATATTGATGTTAATATCTACTTTAAACTGTGTATCAATTTGCAAGTTATGCTAAAATTCCCCAGGCACATTTGTAATCAAATTTAAATGTGGGAGATAAATATATGCATCTAAGCACCACATTAGCCTTATTGGATTTGTGTGAAGTTGGTATTAACTGTGTCCTCATGTAAATTCAGAAATTTAGGAGGACAATGCGAGCGATACAGGGTTCCCTTATTGTTGCATCCACTCTACAGATTGTTCTAGGCTTCAGTGGGCTCTGGCGTAATGTCACAAGGTTGGTCCTAAGCATTAACAATTGTAATGCAATACTACGAGTACCTTGGTTTTTATGGGTTCATATGTTGTGTAGACTTGTCATTGAACAAGATAGTCCAATACTCTATAGTAATTGTTTTCCTGTTGTGTATTGGCTCACTGATGTTTTCATTCCTTCAGGTTCTTAAGTCCACTTTCTGCTGTTCCTTTGGTAGCTTTAGCTGGTTTTGGGCTTTACGAGTTTGGTTTTCCTGGGGTAATTATTCTCTTTCTCCTTATGTTTATGAACATACAACTAATCTTTCTTATGGCTATTGGACTTTAATCGTGTCCTTGGTTGTTAGGTTGCCAAGTGTGTGGAGATTGGACTGCCACAGCTCCTTATTTTAGTGTTCGTTTCACAGGTAATTTCATAGGCGTGTTATGCATTATTTATTGGAATTTTATCAACCCATGTAGTCTCTTTACTCTTTTAAATTTTGATTTCTCTCTCACCCTTGGCTCATGATCTAATTTATATGCAGTACATGCCCCATGTGATACACTCGGGAAAAAATGTCTTTGACCGTTTTGCAGTCTTATTTTCGGTGGTGATTGTCTGGATTTATGCTCATCTGCTTACTGTGGGTAGAGCCTATAATCATGCAGCACCAAGAACCCAAATGAGCTGTCGTACTGATCGTGCAGGGCTTATTGATGCTGCTCCATGGTAAGTTCGTCATGTTAGCCTAGTCAATTTCTAAACCCGAACATTTCTTTAATAGTAACTGTTTGACTGTAACCATTTTAGATTTTCATATGTTATGGTGTATGATTATACTGTTTATAGCATCCTGTGATATGAGAATGGAACTGTCATGTCAAATAATTTGAAGTGATGATATGCTACTGTGAATTTTTTGAGTTTGTCTGATGTGGTAGCATGTGTGATGAAACTTTTCATTCTAAATTTACTATTGTCTTAGTTACTTTAGTGAAGCAATGTGGAAAAAACTAGGACATGGGTCAATGAGTTTATGATAATTATTACTTTTTATTTTTCGTAAAATGTGTAATATTAATATGGTTTCTACTTGACTTATTTAACATAGTATATTGAGTTATATCAGAGATATATTGGGTATTTTAGTGTGAAGAGCTTTGTGGGTGTATTTATTAGCATGATAGTGTTGTGTGATTTTATATCCTGTATTTATTTTTTGTAGGATAAGAGTTCCATACCCCTTTCAATGGGGAGCTCCATCGTTTGATGCTGGGGAAGCCTTTGCTATGATGATGGCCTCCTTTGTCGCTCTTGTAGAGGTTTGTTTTGCTTTTCAATTATTATTTCTATGCTACTAACTGAAATATAGCATAATTCTTCATTGGTTAGTATGCTTTTTTTATTCCATTCCCTTATATTTCTTACCTGTCTTTTAATTGACTCAATCCACCAGTTGTCAAAAAGAAAATTAGTTAAGCTATTGTCATCTAGAACTGCTTCATGCCATCTTAAATTGATGATCATGTATGGTACAAAAATTCATTATTTTTTATTTTTTTTATCTATGAGTTTTGTAGCTTTCATCATTTGATTTTGTGTTCCTTATGACTGTTTTAGGATGTTGCTTCAGAATGCATTCATGTAGATTATTCAGACTCAACTTTTTATCATCTTAGCCATGCCTTCTCTTTAATGCTACTTATTCTTGTCTAACATTCTAATTGTATTATCAGTCAACCGGTGGCTTTATTGCGGTGGCAAGGTATGCAAGTGCAACTCCAATGCCACCTTCTGTTCTCAGCCGTGGTGTTGGTTGGCAGGTAATTTTTGAAGTTTTTGTTTTCACATTTTATTAAGGTGATGGAGTTCGGCATTGCAGAATATGAGGTTATTCTGTATTCTTGTGTTAAAAATCAGTCCCTTGTTATGATTTCAAGTATTTGTATAAATCTGTCCCTTGACTTTACTGATATGCATATCAAATTGTACCATTGTCCATTATAGAACTTGTGAAGAGGTTTAATAGGAAAGACAAGTCTTCAGCATGATTCTCCATTTCCAGATAGAATAGCCCAGAAGCTTTACATCTGCCTTTTTCGTTTACCTCATTGCCCAGATATGATCAAGTGAAATAGCATAAAGCCTTTTTTAATTTCCTCGTTTTAGGGTCCAGAAAGATTCATTGGAGGGATGGGAGGGTCTAGGCTCAGTCCATAATAGCTCACTGTTTTAGAGACATCATAGCGCCACTGTTTTTGCACACCATAATCATGTCACATCGATATATGCGCATGAGTGCCATTTTAAATTGCTTGATTGTTTCTGGTATCAGGGTGTTGGCATATTACTGTCGGCGTTGTTTGGAACTGTGAATGGATCCTCAGTATCCATGTAAGACTTCTAAAAAAGCCATATGCGCTTACCAATCAAGCCCCAAAAAAAAAACATAAATTTTATGTTTTATGTCTCATTCTCGGCTCTGACTTCACTGCAGTGAAAATGCTGGTCTTTTGTCCTTGACCCGTGTTGGTAGTCGCCGAGTTGTGCAAATAGCAGCTGGTTTCATGATTTTCTTCTCCATTTTAGGTAAGGTCAAGTCTTCAAGATGTATGATAATTTCTTTCCAAAGCACATATATTGAGAGCATTTTGTTTGTTAACTGTGCAGGGAAATTTGGAGCAGTTTTTGCTTCAATTCCAGGACCCATAATTGCTGCTTTGTATTGCCTTTTCTTTGCTTACGTGGGTACGTTCTTTTTTATTCAAAAAGGACGTGTTCTGGTTTAATTCATTCGTTTCAGGTCATGATATTTTCGTTATATTATGGATGTGCAGGTTCTGCAGGGCTTAGCTTTCTTCAGTTCTGCAACCTCAACAGCTTCAGGACAAAATTCATACTAGGCTTCTCCGTATTCATGGGATTGTCTGTGCCACAGTATTTCAATGAATACACTGCCATTAACGGCTACGGCCCTGTCCACACAGGAGCAAGATGGGTATACATACTCCTAACCTTTCTAGTTCTATGTATTGCAGTGATAACGTTGTAAGCCCCATTAACTGACAGTGTATGCTTCTTATCTTGGTGGGCAGTTCAATGACATCATCAATGTCCCTTTTTCATCGGAAGCCTTTGTTGCGGGGTGTGTAGCATATTTCTTGGACCTGACCTTGCACCACAAGGATGGGGCGATCAGGAAGGACAGGGGCAAGCATTGGTGGGACAAGTTCAGGTCCTTCAAGGGGGACACAAGAAGTGAGGAGTTCTATTCCCTTCCTTTCAATCTCAACAAGTACTTCCCCTCAGTGTGATTGATCTAAGGCCAACCCTGTTGTTCAATGTGAATCATAACATAGTATCTACCTACTTTTATAGGGATGTCTTAGGAATAATTGTTTAATTGTTTTTGCTGTAAATCCAGTGGGATAAGATGGATATGAAGTTGCAATGAAGCATTTCTGATGGTTTTAGTTCTTTCCTGTTTCCATGGATGCTTTAATCTTGATGATGGATTTTAAGTTTTGTTCTGTTGAAAAGTTTTGCTAGAGCTTGCTTGGTTTTGTGTAGCCTAGATTAAGAGTGAGCTCAATTATGGGCACTGGTCTTGTTCTGTAGCTGTGTCTCAGGCTCATAGACTTGCCGATAACAGTTACATGTCAGCTTTCCAGGTTTGATAGTGAAGAACACCCTGAATTAATGTGATTCAACCCAAATATTTGAAGTATACAACTTTATTCAGATTGTAGTAGTATGCTCTACAGATATAAAAAAAAAATGTAGTTTTGGGAAATGTGTGGTTAATGATAAGATGGTCAACAAAGTGATGTCAGCTACATGTTATTTTATTTTTAATTTCATTAATTATTGATGTTGGTTTGAATTATGAGCTTTACTTTTTCTCCCAAATAATAATAAGAATCATTGATCACAATCTTGTTTAAAAATAGGATATTCAGCACTTGGGTGATGTCTGAGTGCCCAAATAAACCCTTGATGCATGAACACATGGAACTCAAAAAACATTCTCCAAATTTTGTTGAATTTTTTAATCAATACTCACCTACTGTCTAAATTAATCATTTGTGGGACTTGAATAATTATCAGGCTGTTACCTTTTTTTTCATTACCTTCTGTTTGAAAATGAGAAATCCTTATTTTCATAGTGCTTTCCAATTTTGCCCCTCCCGTTTGAACCCATGAGAAAATTAAGGAAGGGTTGGATGTTGTCCTCTAGTTTTTTTTTTTTTTTTGGTGTAAATGGAACAAAAATAAATAAATATAAATGTTAGTGTTTTCATATATAATATGCATGGATGTAAAGATTTCATATATAAAAAGTTTGAAGATATTTCATATTGCATTTAATGATTAATGTAGGACTAGGAGCCCCTCTCCTTCACTCATAACATCTCATTTATTTGCCCACCTAACTCTTCTCACATGCTTTGCTTAACCCCTTAAACTACAATTTTTCTTTTGCTTCCCAAGGTTTAGGTCAATTAATTACATTCCCAACCTACAAATTTTAGGGTTGCTTGTATGATAAGGTATAGCTAGTAGACCCCAACATGACTGCATAGTTATTCTCAATACATCATTTTGTTTTTGAGGTATGTCTCTACAAGGGTCAAAGTTGTTCAAGCATTTGTGTTCTTGTCTTGGTCAAACCCTAACCACAAAATAAACTAAAATAAATAATTTCCATGTAAGTTTGCATTCTCTTGAAGTCATGATGTGTTTAATTAGGGTTTCAAACTCAAGATATGGGGAAGAGCAATTTGCCATGTGAGTGCCCTCATTTCACATGACTTGGAAATCCATGTGCTTCCTATACCATTTCTAATTATATTATTATCTAATTAATGAATGAATTATATAAGGGGCATGTTTTGTGCTAACTTCCATAATACAATTACAGAACTCATTCCAGCTATTAGGATCACATTTTAATATACTTACTAATTATTTCATTAGTTGTTCATGAGTTCTAATCTTAACCATTTTTTTTTAAAAAAATCAAACAATATTTTAATCAAATTCCTATAATGCAAATGATATTTTTAAACTAGATAAGAGTATAATTATAATAATTCTCATTAGGGTTAGACACCACTACAAGGACTGAAAAATGTATGACCATTGATAAAACTTACAAAAACCTTGCCATCTCAATTACATAGTATCAACCAAATATTCTCAACAAAACAATGATACTTAATTATCAAATCCATCATTTTGAGTCATATCTTGCAATAAAATAAAGGGATACCAGAAAATCCATAATCCATGGAAGAGGACCCTACATGTCAAGGAATCAAAGGTCAAAATAAGTGTGTAAATAGGTACAAAAAAAGAAATCAGAGAAGTGATACATAGAATATAATAAAATAGAGAGAAGAAGAGGTAATGACTTGTGAGTCATTGGACTTGAGAGAAGAGACAGTGAAGGAGAGGCAAGTGGCTCCACATATTGATCTGTATCCTTTGAGTTTGTTCCCAAAATCTCATAAACCAGCATGGAAGCTTTGTCTTGGTTCCCTCTCCACTCCACAATAATCTTTCCATGCCTTTGACTCCATATCATACCCCCAATATAATGCCCTCACATTCTCCACCTTCTTCTTCTTCCCCCATCAAAATCTCAACCACATTGTAGTTGTTGTTGATTCATTTTGTCACGATGTGTCAATACGAAGAAAGTGTACAAAATTTCTATAAAATGTCCGTTAAGTTTGAGAACACCGTCTCTACAGTTTTTCTCTGATCAATTTAATCCGAAGTTTTAAAGAGAAAAACTAATAACTCTTGATTATTCTTTAAGGATAATATTTTTTTTTTTTACCAATCAAAAGCACTTATCATTTAAGCACTCTCATGTTGATATGGCTCACATCTGAGTCTCCATGATTAGGTTCTTGGAGCATATTTGCATCTTCTCTAGTCATGTCCCTCTCTTATTTTGTGTGTGCCTACTCATTTATGTGCCAACTCAGATAGTAGTACCTTGTTTAAGATTGGCATTTGGGACCATCTTTAGCTTCCCTTTCATGGATCACAAGCACCCATCGCAATTTTTTTCCACAACAATGGATAAGGTTATTTCCTTGGAGTTAAATGATTTAGACTAGACCCATATGACCATTTCTCTCGAGTAACTAATATTCTCCAATAATACATAAAGCAAAATCGTCTAGTGCGCACATTGAGTTCAACGACTTAGACTTGACAAGCATGAATCGATATCACATTTAAGCTAATAGCCACAATTAAAAATTAAAACCATTTTTTTAGAAAAAGACATGATGATAAGGATTTGGTGAGCTATAAAGAGGCTTGCTTGCTTAGGTTCACGTCTCTTCCCTCCTCAAGCTTGGTGTGCAACAAAAGAAAGAAGATGGGAAATTGTCAGGCAGTTGATGCAGCAGCTCTAGTGATACAGCACCCATGTGGGAAAGCTGACAAATTGTATTGGCCTGTGAATGCTTGTGAGATCATGAAGACAAACCCAGGTCACTATGTTGCTCTGCTCATCTCCACCACCCTCTGCCCAACCACCGCCACCACCACCCAAGCCAAGCCCGTCCGGGTCACCAGGATCAAGCTTCTCCGGCCCACAGATACTCTGGCTCTTGGCCAAGTCTACAGACTCATCACTGCACAAGGTGCTTCTACTTCCCTTTTGTGTGTTCAGTTGGATATGAACATGGAATTTGAGTTTGACTCTTTTGTGTGGTTGTTGGGTTTCAGATGTTATGAAGGGTTTGGGGGCAAAGAAGCAAGCAAGGATGAGGAAAGCTCTGTCTGAAACAGTTGAGAGTACCTCAAGAAGATCTCAAATGGAGAAAGAGAATTATCATCATAAGGTAACTAAACTTCACTAAGATCATAATCATGTGTATGATTATGGGTAGGTGACTGAAGTTTTGTTGGTATATTTCAGGTGACTGGACATGAAAGACAGCAACAGAGGCCAACTCCATCAAGTAACAGCTCTGCTGCCACAGCCAAGCCTAGACCATGGCAGCCTTCTCTGCACAGCATATCAGAGGCTGCAGCCTGATTAATCCCATGTGCTTAGATAGAGACACAATTCCATTCTTAAACCACCTGGCAATGGCACAGTAATGAGTGTTCTTGCAGCAGCAAAGTCTAGCAGTAGTAACCCACATCCTTGTAATTAATATCTTATTCTGTAATGGAAGTATATTTTACATAGAAACCTAATCTTTGTGTCATGGTTGTGCTACTTCTCTCTTAGTTTTTCTGAAGATATTAGCTAAACATTGCAATCCTTGCAACAACTGGTGAAGATGATGTAAAAAGAAGCAAATATTAGAGCAAGGTCCAGAATTAAAGATTTGGTCAACATAGTAGAATTAGATACCCTTATGCAGCGTTGGCAAATATTGGATCAGTTGAAACTTGATGTTCTGTGTCCAGTGGAAGTGATAATTGTTGGTTCAGCACAAATTACAATCTTACTGAATCATCATGTCCCTAATTAAGAACCCATCCTTAATTTCATTATTCCAGACAATATAGGAGATATTATACAGCAACTCATCCAACAGTGAGACAAATATGTACTGTATGTTCAAACAGATATTATTAAGTTAAGTGTAGTTAATTATCTGGCCTATAATTATGATTATCATCTATCCTGTGGGTGCTGCTAGACCTTTTCCAAGGCTTGCTTGGTTGAACAGTCACACCAAATTAGCTAGAGAATTGTTTAGTCATGTAGTGATGGATGCTCATTATAAAAGATTGGTTGCTTTCTTTGTGCTGAATTTTAAAATTGGTGCCCAGAATATAACTTTCTTAACTTAGAATCTTTCCACTTCCCAAGTCTCTATCAGTCCCATTTGTTTACCAAGAATAAGATGTGTGTGAAAAGATAATGTAACCACTGTCAAGTAACTAGATTAAGTGCTTAATCAATCCCATTACTGCATAAACACTCCTTTTTCTTTTTGCTGGATAACTGAGTCACTCAAGGTGATCGTGCATGCGCATTCAGCCAAAAAGGAAACAGAAAGAGCGGAAAGGTAATCGTGCTTCATGCATGTACCTATCTGTTCCAGACATTATGTTTGTAACATAGGAGCAAAGTTAAAGCAGATCAAATCTTGTTTGGCCAATTAAGTCAGCAGTAATAAGATATGTATCAACATTGAAGTGCACAAGACGAGAGTTGAAGTAACAAATACCTGAAACAATCATGTCTGTGCATTTTTGACTCTAGTAACTATCAAACCTGATCATTTTGAGTGCAAAGTAGAATCTTTCTCATTACCACAGCATCATAGTATGTTCCATTCTTTTCATGTTACATCCATGGCAGCTCTAGGAAAGCAAAAGATGGCTTTTCCACCATTTCTTTTGGTTAGTTAAAACTGTATTGCTCCACTCAGTTGAAACTTTTGAGTAGGCCAACTGCAAAACAGCTCACCATTACAGATTTTAATTGTTAGAATGAAAAAAGAGAGGTGCAGTACAATTATGCATACCTTAAAGTAAACACAACTCTTGTGTGTGGGACACCAACAGTATAGCAAATACATAACATAACACCACAGAGGCCTTGTCTCTATTCTGACCAGCCATTGAGAGAATAAATAAATTGAGATTATAGCGAGTTGTGCAGAGCTGACCACTCTTTTCTGGTATCTAAATCTTGATAAAGCTAGTTGCATCCACACACTCCAATCTACCAATAAATGTTTGATAGAGCCAACCTTTGACGGCCTTGACATTTCCTATAGACTTGGACTTAATCTGCGTCTTTCTTATCAGCAACAAAACGTGGTATCAATCTATATTAGATCAGGAGATGGGCATCTCAGTTCAAAGTAACACATTCAACTTTGCACGTATCATATTTATGTATAAAAGGACTGATAACTAACAGAAACCATGACTCTTCTTGGTAGGTCTGGAAGCATTTAGAAATGTCCTCCAGAGCTGAATGTCAATCTTGACAATACAGCCTAAATTAGAGTCACAATCAAGACACTATTAACTCTTTTCTTACCCATTACAAGCTTCATTAAACTTTTCTTGGCTCTTTGCAATTTGGGATAGAGTAATGAGCAACTTTGTTGCCCATGATTCATTCTTCCATACTTAAGGCTTTGATTAGGTGTAGATTTCAAGTCTGGCCCATAAAAAGTAAAAGAACAAAAACATGGGACAATTGTGGCTTCAATACCAAACATGGTTTATTAAAACATCTCAGTCATGCTGCTTATTGGATCATTCAAAGCTCACACTCAAATATTAGCAAACCTCATTAACAATATTACATATACAATGAAAAGAGACGAACAAAGAAATCACAACATACTATTCTTGCAAAATATGTTTCGTACTCTGCCTCCACTGCTTTGCTGTGTCAAAGTGGCTGAAATTCCCCTTGGGCTTTGCAGTAGAGGTGCTGCTCGTGGGCCACATAATTTGATGGTATGTGCATTTTCAGTGTGACTTTGAGTTGGGAAGATTTTCAATTGGGTGAACAATTGGTTTTCTTGCAGGTTACACATTTGTTTGAAAACTCGTTGCTATGAACCTTCAAAACTGCATTTTCATTTCTGGCTCTAATAATCATAAGACTCAAGAAATGCGACCTAACATAGTAGAACACTGATCAGCAGATCTCTCTCTAACAGTTTTGGGTGCACCTAACACATATAGCCTGTTCAAAGTCGTCTATCCTACTTCTGATGATCATTTTTCATGATTATAATTCAAAATAGAACTAAAGATCCAAACTAAGAACCACTATAGACATAAGATTCTCCTTGTCATTTCATTCCTACAGAACCCGGT
This sequence comes from Erodium texanum, assembly GCA_036897725.1. Classification (NCBI taxonomy): domain Eukaryota; kingdom Viridiplantae; phylum Streptophyta; class Magnoliopsida; order Geraniales; family Geraniaceae; genus Erodium; species Erodium texanum. The sequence goes on along the minus strand of JAYMSW010001474.1, from coordinate 4,691 downwards.
TAAATGGAACTCAATTATGCACCATACTAATGAGAAATAAAATCTAAATAATAAGGAACCAACTTTCGATATGGGATCATCATGAATTCACATAATCAACATCATGATCCTCAGATATCCTTCTCCCCACCTACCCAGTCTTTGAACCCTGAACCAAAACACTGCAATCAACATCTCAAGCGCCATATTTTAAGCAAACCCACCAACCCAAATAAGAAAGTGACAGCCAAATGTAGGAACAAACAAAAAGGTCAAAACCAGAAAAGAAGCATAAAATAAAGAGAAATAGGGAGAAAGACCTTGCTGTGGTTCCATCTGAAGCAGGCCTTGTGGTAGACCTTGTTGTCAGCTGTGAGCTGATCTACCAAGTAGACTGGGTTGTTCCTCCATATGTCGTTCAAATCCTCAATCTCTTCTCCAAAAAAAAAAATGCACAGAACCCAGAAAAAGGAACTATCTTGAATTAAGATTCTCAGAAGACTTTCTGATGATGATTTTGGAAAAAAAAAATTGAAACCAATGAATCGATCTTTGCGCATTCAGGTAACCGTAAAACCATACGAACTGTTTAGCCTTACAGATTAATAAAGTTTGTTGTCAAATTATGGTGGACCTTCGCTTCACCGGATAACATCAAATGGAGGCATAAAAGAACCATTCGAGTTCAGCTCGAACTCATTATTACCAAACCGTGATTGTACTCTGTTGATAACCAAGTACAACTAAACCCAAACTTCTAAAGTTAAACATGCTAGCAAGCCAGCATACTCGGAAAACAAAATGTTTTTGAACAAATATACCCTACACATATTCATTGAACAACTTTGGGAAAGCTGATTTTATTAATCATTATATTGAGAGCACGATGATAAAAACAGCAGAATTTCCAGGTTCAAGCATTTCAAAACAATGCATTCTTATTTAACATGAAAGGTCTACAGTTGTTGCCAGACCAACGAAAAAAGCACACTGCGTTCATTTATGCTCTTCAACTAGACTGTTTATGAGCTTCTTCTCGTATTACTGTTCTGGCATAAATTTCATAGGCAAAGCCTGTGGCAATCATCAAACAGGTATGTTAGTATACCAAGATTTCAAAATAAAATCAATCAAATATGCCATGTACAATGCAGCAAGGTGGATCTAAAATTGTCTAGTAAACCAACAATGTTAACTGGTCTTCTCATTGTCGTTATAATCAGCGGGAGCAATAACTAGATTGAGCATATTTCTCACGAAAAATGACACAACTCTATCAAACTTCTTCTAGTCAGGTTCCCTCAAAACTATGTCATGATGTATTTATGGTGTTTTGACATCATATTTACAATGTGAGAAAGATTGAAAAGGGTAATTAGAAAGTTTTGACTTCAGCTGCAGTTACATGTCCTATGACATCAGGTGATGCAACTATTCAGATTTCAGACAGATTTTGCATCCTACAAGGCTCCCAAAATTTGAAAGCTGAAACATAATTAAATTACCACATCTTGTCACACCATAAGTTAAATTTTATGTATTTTTAGTACATATAATAATCTTTCATTCCTTAACAATATTAATATTAATCGATTTTAAGGTTTTAACAGAATAGAATGTTTGTAAAGCATGATATTCCGCTTTCAAGCCTAAATATTAGTCCAACTAAATATATTTCATGTACATATCATACTTTTTATGTTCTAAAGGTGGTTGGGATATACGAGCACATGCCAAATACCAGATAAGTATGAAAACAATCTTCATTAAGCTATCGAGGATTACCCATGCTGCTAGATATTTCATGCAGAATTAGAGAATATGAAAGAATGTGTTACTTTGACTATATATAAAAGAGACTAGCATACCCGCAACAACAACAATGGTGAGAACATCACCAATTTTTTTAATCCGCCGAACAGCCTTCTTCTCTGATTTAAATCGCCTTAGAGCGGGGTCCTCTGCCAAGAGCTGCATGATAATCAACTCAGTATTGCATGGATAAATAAACTTGAATAACTGCATCCCAAGCACTATACCTATGTGTTGAGATACATGATGTTATGGTAATGCATAATTAAAGGATGGGTTATTTAAACGAATCGAACATATTAACCATTCTTCACCCAGGCAAAAAATTAGTACTATGACTTGGGCAATAGGTTCTTGTTCTGACTAATCTTTATCCTTACAAACATGAGGATTCTCCCTGCATAAGAAACTGCATTGACACCATAAAACATGCATGACATACTAGTAAGAATGAAATAGTACATGATTTCATTTAAAATTTATATTGCATAAACTAATGGGAGTTGATGAAAGAGTCAAGTACTCACATCCATGATGCATACTCCAATGCATATAAACTGTTTTCTTACAGTCAGTGACATTCTGAAAAATGTTTAAACTTAATTCTCTAACATGCCAAGAATGAAGATTGCATTAACAATTACAAAACTGCTAACCCTTTAAATAGGATGTAAAGCGGGCATTGTTACTAATATTGTAAAGCTTGAACTGTAACAGTAACAACAACAAAGTCTCTATTGAAATCTTCCTCCGTTCGCAAAATATTTGTCTATTGAATGAACAAAATACAAAAGAGCACCAAAACAAATTAAGAGTACTCTCTAGCTTAACTTCCAATGATCATGTATCAGATATCTTGACAGAGAGTAACTAAAACCGATTCCAAGACATCAAAGACAAAACAACTACATATCGAAATTCCCCTAAAGTTTTCAATTTTCAGAAACCTAAAAAACTGAAATTTTAGGTCATTCACTTCTTCTGATCCCCACCATCACAAGCAATCATCTTATACATGAACTACAAACAAAAACCCAAACGAATCAACAACCAACCAGGTGAGCTCATGATTATAATTCTCAGAAAATGTTATTGAAAGAAAACAATCAACAAAACAATACAAAACGAGAAGATGAGAGATGGTACTGACAGCCTTCTCACGAGCACCTAGGTCCACGTGGTATCCGCGAGAAAGGGCACTGTCGGTCTTCTACGGAAGCTCAAAAGTGATACAAAGGGAAACCGAGAAATAGATCAGATTTATGTACGTCTACGCAAGTATTTGATGGAGAAGGGGACGCTCGTACCTGAGAGCGAGATGTGAAGTGAGAAGCGATGGAGGTTTTGTTGAGCAAGAACGCCATTGTGGCCCGATTGAGACACAGATCGAGATTGCGGAGAAGCGTAGTGTACTGGGAATCGAAGCAGGTATGACAAATGAAAAAGATGATGTTTTCTCCTTGCAGAGGTGGGCCTCTACTTTTATTAAATTATTGAACCTTTCCCTAAACTTCGGTGGGTTCCCAAATTTGAACTACAGCCAAAACGTCGTCGTTGGGCCAAGGGAAGCTTCTTCTTTTTTTTCTTTTTTTTTTGAGAACATGATGATTTATTGCTCTTAAAGTGTCAGCTGACATAATAGACATAAATTCCGAGGATGATATATCCACCTCTCAGGCAGGGTCTACAAAAGACATAGCAAACAAAGCTAAATGATGAGCAGTTTTATTCGTCGTTCGTTTGACAAATATAATATTCGAGCTCGAAATAGAGTTAAGGAGTAACCTGCAATCTTGAGCTAAAAATCCCGGGGTTGTCTGTACCATTTCCCGACTGACAATAAGCTTACTTGCAACCTGGCTATCTTTCTCAATATCAATACGAGACCAGTCTTTAGTCTTTACCCAACTCAGGGCCTCCTTTATGCACATAAGCTCAGCTATTATTGGAGAGTAACTACCTCTCAACAAAATTACAAGGGAAGAAACAACTGAGCCAACATGATCACGTACCAGAAAACCAAGACCCGTAAAATGCTCCCTCCCACAAGCTACATCACAATTGATCTTGTGTATTCCAATCTCTGGCGGTGTCCACTTGATCGGAAGTGGAGAATGATGTACAGGAGCCATAGTCAACATATGCAAATGTTGAGCCTCAACCCAATCGTCGTGATGGGTTCAGCCTAGTCGAATAGTAAGCTCCGGAGACTGCATAATGTTCCTCCACACCTTATTGTTTCTAGCTACCCAAATATTGTCCACAATAACAAGAAACAACTACACATGCTGTCAACTCATGTTGATTAAAATTGGGGAAGCTCACTAGCTGAAAGTTTGCCCAGGGATCGGCTCAGGAGTAACCAACACTTGGTCCTAACATGCTTTGGTAAAATTGCAGCCCCGGAGTACATGAATGGTCGTTTCAGCCTCGTGATGACATATGGGGCAAGCTGAATCAATTGGTACATGGAGTTGTTGTAAATTAACACGGGTAGGGAGTATATTAGACAAATCTCTCCACACTAGAAGGCGAAGACGGGCTTGAGTATGGGCTGACCAGACCGTTCGTCACAAGGGGTCCCGAGTATGTCCATCCCAAGCTCCCACATTTACCCTCCTACACCGATATGCTTCCTTAATAGAGAACGCTCCCGAGTCATCTTTTCATGCCCAACTATACACAACAGAATCACTAAGAGGGATTTGATAGATCAACTGTCGGTCTCGGGGATCCATTACATCATCAATAACTTGCATATCCCATTCCCTCTTACCGATCACCATTAGATCACAAACCTTTCTGTTTCTGCATCGTGGTGGTTTGTCACCATATATGGTTCCTCTCCTGACAACCAAGGATCACCCAAGATATTAATTTCATGCCCCCGCCTATTCTTC
>JAYMSW010001473.1:0-16355 GCA_036897725.1 Erodium texanum | reverse complement strand
CAAGACGATGGCTTGATGGCATCTACATCGGAAGATCATAATGGAGAGGGGGGCGGGGAGAGGGAGAGAGAGCTCAGAAGCTCATCTCCCCCTCTGATGGTGGCTAATGTACGACGGCTCTAGAGGGAGAGGGAGAGGGAGAGGGAGAGAGAGCTCTAAGGTTTCGTTTTTTATCAACCTATTTTTAGCTATCATCTTTAATTACTAAGTAACTACCCTTTTTTTTTAAGTTAAACGTAAGCCGATCAACACCTCATTAATCACACATACAATATTGTATTATATGTTATACAAAAATAACGGCCGGGGGACCTGTCGGTGCCGTAGGGAAAGCCGAGTACTTTGGTCAATACTCCACTGCTTTTACCGCGAGGCTCAGTTCCCGGATAATCGGCATTTGCTACCGTTACCCGTATAGAAGCTGAAGCAGTGGGAGTTAGTTGGTGGATTGCTGTTGGCTCATCTAGAGCTTAGGAGGATTTGGAAGTCGGGTTCGAACATCCCAAATTTGGAAGATGGCGCAAGCTACCGCGTAGGGGAGATCCAGATGCTTCGGGATCGTGTGTTTTTCGCTAGTAGTGGCAGTATTGCTATAGATTCTAGTTTTAGTAGTTTAGGCTGGAGTTCCAAGTTTTTTTGTTTTAGGTGCCGACTAGGCTGGGTGTGTGCCAGGTAGAGGGTCGATGTTTGGGTGTCGTCTTAACTGGTTGTGTGCTACCTTGAGGTTGGTTTTGTTTGTCAATTACGTTTGACGAGGAGTGTCAACTTAATCTAGTAGTGTCAGTCGCTTTCGATCATAGTGAGTATGGTGTACCCTTTGTGGTATATGTCTTGGGCTGTGGTGTGTTAGTTTGTTCAAAAAAAATATAACACTTAATGGATATGAAACTGAATGCGGAAAATTTAAAGAACGCATGCCATATCTCTTACGGCATCTTATCTGTTAATTTCGAACATATATTTTAAACAATAGTCAACTATGTTTATTCCATGATAAAATCGACAATACATTATAATTGAATAATGAAATCATTAACATTACATTTCAAAATTAGTGGTTTAACCCTATTAAAACCTAGCCACGGGAGGTGACTCTATCAATAAGATTGCTCTTCTAAGGTTTTGCGCCATTAGGGTTTTTGCCGTTATCAATGTAAGGAGAGGGGAATGAGAGATCTTCCGAATTAACTATCCCCCTCTCCGATTTGCTCCACCTTGCAGCTACAAGATCCTTGATAATGGTTGGAGAAGGGTAGTAGTCGAATCAAATTGCCAAAGTGTGGTCCTGCTTCTTCGCTGTGACAAACTTTTAAGGACACCTCTAGGTCACATAATATAGGATTGCAAAGCATGATGTATCTGTTGCTTTTAATCGTAGATCAACGAATAGAGTAGCCTATAGTTTTAGTCGGGAAGCTTATTCTTATGTTGGTAGAGTTTCGAATTCCACTTGTTTGTTTTTTTCATACATGATGGGTAAATGGTGTTATCGCTGGAACTCGAACGCAGGTCAAAATGATTGAAGTTCAAGTGTGTTTATCACTAGACTGATTAAATTTAGTAAAATTACACCTGTTTGCTTGAATCCATTCAAGATATAGAAGTAATTCAGTAATAAAGCTACATGAATTTTAAATAAATAAAAAAAACATATTTAGCTACACGAAACCATGTAGGACATGTTCATGAAGCCTGAAGGAATGACATTTTGTTGGTCATTTGACCTTTAAGATCATTGATCCTACTATTCCTTTCTTCGTATATTATCTATAAATTAAAAGTGTACATTCTTCGTTAACAAATCACTTAATGATTTTTTAATAGTTACTTCGCCAAATAATATGCGTGTTGCCTTTAAATATACGATGAAAGAGGTCAGTTTTAAAAGCATGTGACGGATTAAAATAAAGCTAAATATTACAAATCCTTCTTTACAAGTAAATTAATAAGTTGTCGATCGGCTGTTTTTATTGTCAGCGTCGGTTGGTATAGTTTCAGACGTTAATCTGCTTAGATGCGTATTTCAACGTATTTTCAGATCTTTTCGTTTAGGTCTAGACACTAAGCAGTATGCGAGCTATATTCTGTGAGAAACTGACTGCATGAAGTATATTTCCACCAAGTGTAGGTTTGTAAGGGCTTTTGCCTTAAACATCAACATATACTATGTATATCTTTCGATTGATATATAAAATTGACGACAACTTTTCTAAAAATAAAATAAAATATCGACCTTATTATATTTCAACGTAATTATATATCAAACATTTTTTTCTTATTTAATTGGTGTCATTTTAATACACTTAAAAAAATTCAAGAACTTGTTTATTCCTTCACATGGATGACTGCTTTTTTATACATTAATTTCAAGTTATTGTAAGCACATGTTAATATGAAATTTTTGTCTCACGATGAAAAGATTTGGTTTAATTCGTCATCCTCCACTCCTTATAGGCCTAGTAATGTTTAAAACAAACAAATAAAATATTTGAAGTATTGTAGGTTTTATGTGATCTGTATGGTATAACGTCGATAATTGGAAGATTGTTTTTTCTTTCCATGCAGCAAATTAAAATATTTAATCAACTCATAGTATAAATGTTACAATAAATCTTGCTATTGTAACTCAACCTTTCTAGTTCGGTTTACTATCATTTATTATAAGGTGATAATTTTTATCGTTTCAAAAAAAAAAATCACAGTATATAAAAAAATTATCACTCGTACATTTTTAATAGAGTCGATTACTTGCATCTAACAAAAGTAAGGCTAATCATTTCTTTCTTTCTCTTTAAAGAGTGAAGAACTGAAAAATGAGATTTTATACTATTTGATACTAATAAATACTTCAAATATTTCTTTTCAAATAGAATAGCTGAAATATATATACAATTTAGTAATTTATTTATTTTTAATATTATCTTCCTTTGAAATGTGTAGATAGTTATTTTATTATTTAGCATAAACTATATAAAAATATGCATAATTCTTTTCACTGATTTTTTTTAAAAAAAAAATCTTGATATTATGGATTAAATTTGTAATATCAGAAACATTTCAACAAAATTTATAAAAATTTGTTGTTATTGTGTTGCAGGGAAAAAATGACCTCAATAAAACTTCAATTTCTAAATGTATTCTTCCTCTGTTTGGTTTTCTTTGCTCAAGTCCAATCAACATCAGTCTGGGAAGAAACATACCAACCAGAATCGGCTTCAACCAAATCATTGACATTGGGTATTATGAACATCAAAAACTTTATCGTTATTTTATTTTTATAGTTTACATGTATTTAAATAATTGACTTGTTTTTTTTTTTGTAGGAGAAAAAAGGCCATGCGGACATGCAGAAGGTTGTTATTATATAACCGGTTGATCATATAACTATAATTAGTTAGTTTTAAATGGAGATGTTGTGGTATTTGTCTGAAATCCACCGATGCAACTAATAAATTGTTATGTATATGTCAAAACATCCAACAAGAACTAAAAATATAATATAACTTTTTAAAATATTAATTATAGTTTCTTACGTTTGATATTATTTTTTTCACCCTATGAATCTTCGGGACACCCTAAAGAAAAGCGATCACTTAATCGTTGATTAAGTACCCTTCATTGAGCTATGACCTTTAATTACTATGTAGCTACGCATTTTTTAAGTTAAACATAAGTTGATCAACAACCAATTAATCACACATACATTATATTAATTATATGATATACAAAAAAAACACTTTATGGGTTTGGAATTCATTGCGGATATTTTGCAAAAATGGATGACATATCTCTTATCGGCATTAGTTTTGAAGGTATCTCCAACTAATTATATATTTTACCAAAATAATATACGTGATGCCCTTAAATATAGGATAAAAGGGGTTAGCTTTAGAAGCATGTGATGATTTAAAATCAAGCTAAATATCATGGATCATTCTTCACAAGAACTATGTCAAGCTTATTGTTTCAACATAACTCTAGTATTTATATATATATATAAATCCCTATTTAATTGGTGTCATTTTAATACACTTTAAAAATTCAAGAAAGTGTTTATGCCTTCACATAAATGACTACTTTTATACATTAATATCACGTTATTGTAAGCATATTGATATCAAAATTTTGCCTCATGATGAAAAGATTTCCTTTAATTCGTCGTCCTCTTGACTCTTGGTAAGTCCTTATAGGCCCAATAAGGTTTAACAAACAAACCAAATATTCAAAGTATCGAGAAGACCAACAGAAAAATCATGGATGTCCGAGAAGCCCATTTCTCCAATGCTCTTATGACCAGAGAGCTTATTTCGACTCCTCCGAATAATACCGGTACCCTTCCCCACGCCTTGCTTCCACCACGATTTTGCCATCATAGTCTCTATGTCTATGATCGAACCCAAAAGAACCAAACAAACACTCATCGCATATATCGGGAGAGCCTGTACAACAGTTTTTTAAATCACTTCCTTACCTACTCGAGACAACAACAGGTCATCCCAACTACTCAACCTTTTCAGATCCTATCTTTTATTTTATTTTTTTTATCAGAAAGAAAGGGAAAAACAATATCGCAAGTATGGGCATTAGAACCAGTGACCTCATACTTGTTACATGAAGCCTTTGCCACTTCACTCATGAATTTCAGCCCAACAATCATGTTCCTTCCAATGAAACTCGGCAATCCCAGATATAAGGAGTGGCACTCTGCCTCCCTCGTACGCATAATAGTACAAATATGATCCATTGCTGCCTGAGAGCAATTAGCACCAAAGAAAATAGATGATTTATCATAATTTAACATCTGACCTGAAATATCGATAAACTGCTCCAGTATGTGAAGCATCTGCATGGCGTCCTCTTCCACAGCCCGTCCATATATAAAACTATTATCTGCGAAGAATAAAGGAGAAACTGTTAGCGCCTTTCTTGCGACTCTGCACCCCGGATCAACCCTGCCCGCTCCTCTAAAAATATCAAACAAGATAATGCTTCCACACATAAGAGAAACAAATAAGGTGACACAGGATCCTCCTAACGGAGACCTCTATTCGGAATAATAGAGCCAAGGACCGGGTCACCACATGCAAACGAATACTTCACAGATCGTAAACTCAGCATAATCCAATGTACTCGTTATTTATGAAAACCCAATTTACGCATAATAATCTATATAAAATCCGATTCCACACTATCATAAGCCTTACTCATATTTAGCTTGACTGCCATAACCTCGGTACCACCTATCTTCTTTCTCTACAAGTAATGCAATATATCATAGGATATAATACCATTATTGGAAATCAGACGACCTGACAGAAAAGAACTTTGTGTATCAGATATAATATCATCTAGCACCGACTTCAACTGGTTTTCCAGAACTTTGGAGAGATCCTGAAAATAACATTACATAGACTAATAGGTCGGAGTTCACCCATTTTCTAAGGTTGCTTCTTCTTAGGAATCAATATGATATGTGTTTCATCCATACCATATACAGTCGAACTGTGTGGACCACATTAGCTCCCACCACGTCCTACTAACTCTAATAAAAACATGGGTTGAAACCATCAGGACCTGAGGATTTATTCGCCACCATACTAAATAATGCAATCTTGACCTCTTCACTCGATACTGGTCTGATCAATCTAATATTTTTTTTCTCTATGTGCCAGTGGGATCAAAGCCTCGAATCTCCTCCTATTCAATAGGACCTGTGGTTTGGAAAATAGTATTAAATTAAGCAACCAGATGGTCTTGCAAACCGATATCCCACGTAACCACCCTCTCATCACCCATCGTGAGCTTCGTAATTCGATTCGCCCACCGACGTGTCGAAGCCTTAGCATGAAAATATCGAGAGTTGCAATCGCCATCTCAATACCATAACTGTTTATCCCTCTGCCTCCAATCAGCGTTCTTTTGTACTAATGCCATACCCAAATCATGCTTGGCCAAGTCATACTACTGCAAACTTATTGGGTCTCTCAAGCCTTGCACCTGACTCAGAATTATGTGATTCTTTTGTATTTGTTGCTCCCAATTATGTCGAGAAGTACTGCATCCATGTAAAACCACACTTACATGGCGAATCTTATGCATAATATCTTGCCCCTCATGTCTGTTCCACTCTCTCGTCGTATTGTTTGGGCATTCTGGGTCTTTTAACCAAGATGACTCAAACCGGAATTTGAAAACCTGTCTCTAAATCATAACATATGAGGCTAACTGAAGGTAAATCGGACAACGATCAGAAAAATTATCTCTCAAATCACTCAGACTTGCCATTGCCCAATGACGCACTAGGGAACATCTTGTTTACCATGTCTCTTATTGCGATCAGGGTCACCATAGAAACCAGTTAAGCGAAATCATATTGTACTATACAGATACCATAGTCTTCTCCTTCCATAATAAAGCGATACCACCTCCCCGAGTAGGGATTTCAACACACAAAGAACCTTCAAATTTTAACATACACAGAACGTCATCATGAGAAGTCCAATCCCAACTTGGCTTCAACGTTCGAGACTACGAGAGCTTGTTTCAAGAATTACCGGACGTATCACTTTCTCATGTTAGTAGAAATGTTAATAAGATATTAATTTCAAGTTATTGTAAGCATATTAATATATATATAAAAAAAATTGTCTCATGATGAAAAGATTATGTTTAATTGGTCATCCTCTAACTCTTGGTCAGTCATTATAAGCCTAATAAGGTTAAACAAACAAACAAAACATTCGAAGTATTGTTGGTTTTATGAACATTAAAGGTGAACAATATGGTATAACGTCGATAATTGGAAGAATATGTTTTTTTTTTCATGCAGTAAATTAAAATATTTAATCAACGTATAATATAAACGTTATAATAAATCTTGCTACCGTAACTCAACCTTTCTAGTTCAGTTTACTATCATTTATTAAGAGGTGATAATTTTTATCGTTTTAAAAAAAATTCATATTATATAAATTAATTCTAACTCGTACATTTTTAATAGAGTCGATTATTGCATCTAACAAAAGTAAGGATAAGTATTTCTTTCTTTTTAAAAGTATTAAGAATTGAAAAAAAATGAGATTTTATACTATTTGATACTAATAAATACTTGAAATATTTCTTTTCGAAAAAAAATAGTTGAATTATAGAATGCAGTTATTGATTTTTAAATATTATATCCCTTTGAAATGTGCATGTACTTTTTTATATATATAATAAATGTGTATATAATTATTTAGCATAAATTATAATATAAAATATGCATATTGCTTTTCATTGTTTTTTTTTTACAAAAAAAAATCTTGATATTATGGATTAAATTTGTAATATCAAAAACATTTCAACAAAATTTATAAAAATTTATTGTTATTGTGCTGCAGGGTAAAAATGACTTCAATAAAGCTTCAAGTTTTAAATGTTCTCTTCCTTTGTTTGGTTTTCTTTGCTCAAGTCCAATCAACATCAGTTTGGGAAGAAACGTACCAACCAGAGTCGGCCCCAACCGAATCATTGACATTGGGTATTATGAACATCAAAAACTTTATCGTTCTTTTATTTTTATATTTACAAGTACTTAAATAATTATTTGTTTTTTTCTTGTAGGAAAAAAAGATTCATGCGGAAAGGCAGAAGGTTGTTCTCATATACGTTAACTGGTCGATTTAGTTTTAAATGGAGATGTTGTGGTATTTGTCTTAAATACACAGATACAACTAATAAAATTGTTATGTACGTCAAAACATCCAACAAGAAATAAAACTATGATACAACCTTTTAAAATATTAATTATAATTTCTTATGTTTTAATTACTAAGTAACTACGCATTTTTTAAGTTAAACATAATTAGCCGGCATCTTACGGTTAATTTTGAACATATATTGTAAACAATAAATAAATCAGTCTATTAGGGGTGAGCAAAAAAACCGTTAAAACCGAAAACTGAAAACGAAAATAAATAAATTAGATCGGATTTTTTTTCGGATCCAAAAAAAACGAAAACTGACAGCCATCAAAATTAGGCAAAATTTGAACCATTTTTAGTTAAAGTCCAATTCATCTGTGTTAAGACCATATTTTCATTAAGCCAATTTTTCAAAAAGTTATACTCATTTTTAAATGGAATCCGATCTTACTTAATTTGTTTAAAACTTAGTTAGTTTATATTGCATGTATGGTTTTTTTAATAGTGTTGGGGAAAATTTTATTATTTTTAATTGTTTTTCGGTTTTATCTGGAAATAACCGTCAGTTTTTTGGTGGTTTTTTTTCTAGACGGTTTTTCCGCGGTCAATTTTTTTGTCCGAACTTCGGATTTTAAAATCTAAAAAAACCGAACCGACTGTTGCTCACCCCTACAATCTACTACGTTTTCCCATAATGAAATCTACAATACACTATAATTAAAAAACAACAAATAATTAACATTGAAGTTCTTTTCCTTTTTTTCATTATCATGACTATAGATTGTTTAAGATTAGTTACTCTAGATAAAAATAAATAGCTATCCACATACGAAAGGAGAAACAAAATCGAATGTTGGATCTTCAACAATGCTTTAAAGAACCCTCGAGAGAATTGCATAACTTTCTAGATATCTCCAACCAAATTATATAGTTTATTTATTTATAAAATTAGTGGTTTAACCATATTAAAACCTAGCCACGGGAAGTGTCACTCCATTTACTTATCATGTATCAAGATTTTTCTGGCATCTTTTTTTTCTAGAAATAATCATATAAACCAACGGTGAATTACTGGGTTTGTAAAAAAAACCGTTCATATATTACAAATGTTTATAAACTGACTAACACCGTTAGTTTTTTTTATCAAATGACTATTCTACCCCTCCCCTGATTTAAGAGTAGGGTTTTAGGGTTTGTTTTAGGGGAGATGGTAGTTTTAGGGTTTAGATTTGGGGAGAAGGTAGTGTAGGGTTTGTTATTAGGGTTTGAATAGTTTAGGGATTACTTTTGGAGATGGGTATTTTAGGGATTTCAAAAAAAATGGTCTGAAAACTATCAAATTTAACGGATTGCAAACGGAAAAATTCTTCACCGGTACATTTTGTTGACCACCTACAATGACCGATACTTTTTATACATATTTGTTTCGCCACCGTTACTTTTTGCAATTAACCCTTTTTTCAATCTTGTTTATGTTAGAATTATTAGAACATCTTCAATCATACTCCATATAATTAAGTTAATATAGAGAGTCATTTACATAAATAATAACGTAGAGAACAATTTTTAGAATTGCTACCATAAAGAAGAAGAAAAATTAAAAGACCATAAAATGTAATGAGCTACTTACGTGTGAGGAAAGAGAAAATTGAAAAACAATGCAAAAGGCTAATATAGTGAGTACATTACTACGACTTTTTAAGATTTTGGCTCCCTACAAATTTAGGCAGTAGAGAGAGCTTATTGGAGATGGTCTTATTAATTGTAAGTAAAATAATATTCATTGGCTGAGATAAATACATATAAAAAACACTCATGTATATCCTGTGCAATTAGTTACATATTAAAACTCAACTACTCATTGTATTAGTAAATATTTATATCGCAAAAAATTGAATCAGTAAATTCAAGTCCCAAGCTATTTTTACATGATACAAGAGTAAAACCATGTTCAGTTACACGAAACCATGTAGGACATGTTCGTCAAGGATTGATATTTTGTTTGTCATTTGACCTCTAAGACCATTGATCCTACTAGTCGTTTCTTCAAATCTGTTGTGGGACATAATATAAGAGTGAATGATCAGATCTGTTGTGGGAGAAACTGATGGTAGCAGCAAAGTGGGTAAATTGTTGATACCATGTACGAGGAGTCTGCTTCAAACCGTACAAAGAGCGAGACAAACGAAAACATAATCAGGATAAACAGAATGTCGAAAGCCCAATGGTTGATGCATAAATATCGTCTCATTTAGATTTCCATGGAAAAATGCATTCTTGACATCCATTTGATGAATCGGCCAGCTTTGGGAAGTAGCAATGCTAAAGACCATGCGGATAGTGGCCGACTTGACAATTGGGTTGCAAGTTTCATCGTAGTCAATCCCAACTTGCTGAGAGAGTCCGCCACCTACAAGATGAGCTTTATAACGCTCAAATGAACCACCAGACCGTCGTTTATGACAAAAAATCCACATAGAACGAACGCATAATATTAGCATTAGAAGGACGATGAACTAGATCCCACGTCTTATTTTCAAGCAACACATTAAACTCATCCGTCATAGTTAGTTTCCAGTTAGGGTCATTAAAAGAAACTGAACCAAGGAGAGGATGGCGGGTTGATGGGAGCAAATGGGCCAGACTGGCTTACCGGGCGGGGAAGCAGGTCCCGATCCTGGACCGGGCCGGAAGGGCTAGCGGCTGGGCTTGGGGAGGTCGGTGCTAGAGCAAAGAGACATAGGCTACAAGTATATCAGAGATAATGGTGTGTCTTAGAAAGAATATGTATCTGCAGCAGGGTTTTTTAAAGACGAAAAAGGAAACACTGTTTTATCAAATATAACATGTGGTGCTATAAAAATTTTGTTGCTAGTAATATTGAAGCACTTGTAACCCCTATGGTTCCCAAAAAGACAAACAGTGGATCGAGATTGCAACTTATTGATACAAGTAGACAAAAACAATGGATAACATAAACATCCAAAAACTCGCGACGGATTGCAACGAAAAAGAATTTGAGTAGGGGAATTAAAATCAAGAATTTTACTCGGTAATATGTTGAGTAAAAATGTGGACATAGATAGAGCATGATGCTAAAAAGATGAAGGCATAGAAGAGTGAAGAAGAGTATGAACCATATTGCTAATGGTCTGAATTTTTCCCTCAACACGCCCGTTCTGAAGAGAAGTATGAGGATAGGAGAACCGAAATATTGTGCCTCGAGAAGAAAAGAAAATTGTGAAAAGACGAGTTATCAAATTCCTTTCTATTACTGCATTGAAAACTCTTGACAAGTAAACCAAATTAAGTACGAATATAGGTATAGAAAGAAGAAAAAACATGTGATTGCATACCCAAAGGAAATGTCCTTAAGAAATTTGTATAGTCATCCAACAAAAGCAAATAATAACAATGTCCATATAAACTAAGCACAAGGGAAGTCCATAAATCCACATGAAGAATATCAAACGGTCCATAAATCCAAGAAACAAAAGTATCAAAGGACAATTTAACATGTTCTAAAAAATACACGATTGACAAGTATGAAAATGAAAATTAGAACCACAAGAAATCAAATTTTTAGTACGAAGAGAGGTAAACACCGAAACGTCAGAATGACCCAAACAAAAAACGTCTCGGAGACAAAGTGACAAATTAAAACTCTGATACCATATTGGATTCTTGTGTTATATTATTCATGATTTGGTATAAGTACATACGAGATCATACTCTTGTATGGTTTCAAACTAACACAGAATAGACAATATTTAATATTCAAATACAATTCCATCATTATCTAACAGTTGTGTAAAGTTCTTGGCAGTTGGTGGCCTATAACTATCAACTAACGTCCAATTGTACTATAATGTTGTTTGTACTATCAATATGTACGTCACATTAAAAAAAACATCTTAGTACGTTTGTACAACAATGTTGTTCGGAATTGTCTTGATCATTTCTTTTGTTTAAAACAAAATATATAAACCATATTAAAAATTTAAATTTTCTTTAGCTATTAATATGTTATCTATATTTTTTTAAATTGAAAACGTTAAAATTTTAACTAATTTAGTTTTAGTATAAAACCGAAAATCTGATATTTTGTTGGTGAGTTTAGATTATTATTATTTTTCTTATAGTTCATTCAAATTTAGAGAGAAACATAACTATCATTTTTTTTAATGTAATTGTAGTTTACATGACGTGCTTTTTATTTTTCTCTTTTCAGAAAAAGTAAGAGAAGCTTTTGTAGATCGGAAATAAAAGTACATGGCGATTTTCTCTGTCTGTACAAGGTAACAAATTAATGGAGAAGAGATCTTGCTTGACGCATAAGATATCTTTTTCTTCCAAATTTTCTCTATATAAGGACGATCCTCGGACCGTTGACACAAACAAAAAAGAAAATCAAGCAATTTTCTCGAGAAAACACATATTCTTCTCAAGCCATGTCTCAGGTTGTTGTTCTTAAGGTTCGCATGTCATGTGAGGCCTGCTCCGGGGCTGTAAAGAACGCTCTGACCGAGATGGAAGGTACTTAATATTTTTATGATAAAGTAAAATATCGCGGTCTCAACAATATTAATTTATAGATATTTTACTGTATTTATTTACAGGTGTAGAATCGTTTGATATTGATATGAAGGAGCAGAAGGTGACGGTGAAAGGAGATGTGCAGCCTGATGCGATATTCGAGACTGTTTCCAAGACGGGGAAGAAAACGGAATTCTGGGAAGAGATTGAATCGAATCCTACTCCAATTGTGGCCACTGAAGAGGTTGAGTCTGAGCCTGCACCAACTGTGTCTACTGTGGAGACCGAGCCAAAGTCTGCTCCAACTAATACTATTGTTTAATGTTTATTTCATGTTCAATATATTGAGCAACAAGAATTATCAATAAACGTTTTCCTCTTAATTGTGTTGCAATCCCGAAGTTTGGTTCCGAAGAACTTTTTTGCTAGTATCTTTTTTTTTGTGATCTTTAGTAGGTGACAGGACTTGACTACAATACAAAAAGTTCAGGTTATGAGTTTTTTTTTATAACAGTTATGAATTTAAAATATATGTCTAACTCTTTCTTTATCTTACGCTTATAAAACTTAGACTTATATGTTTCTCCCACAATTGTGACATGACCCCCTTGGATTTGGACCTAGTGTGATGTGTAACTAGACTTCGATACTTATTTGCTATGGAGAACCGGGTCTTATTAAAGGAGGATTAGATCGAAGTCATAATATACAAAACTCAACGTCACATTTGACTTAAAACTGGGTCTTATTAAAGCAGGATCATATCAAAGTCAATATTAACCTTAACAATTATCATATACAAGACTCAGACTCACATACAGACCTAACAACAGTTTGTGCATACCTGAACTTGATCAAGGTTGACTCCGTTTTCTTCGAGAAAAACTATGAAGTTGCCAAGATTCTCCTCTGTCGGCCTGTAATGTCCGCTATACGCCGACACAGACTGAAAACACATTCAAGATCGATAACCAAGAACTCCACACCCATGAAACAAACCTAAAAGACAAGTTTAAGGTCACTATATGTACTGTCCGTACCATGATCTTTCCACTTTCAGCCACGAGCCTTCCCGCGGCCAAAGTGGCTCCTCCGGCGAGGAAGCTGGAATGGGGAAACCTTCCCTTCCTTTTCTGATGCCAAGGTCGAAGAACACAAAGACTAAGTTTCTATAGCATACCAAAACATGTTCTTGTGTGTGGATTCGATTCTTACCTCGCCAACATAAAGTCTTCTAGTCGAACTCAATACGAAAATCCATTTGTTTGATCCTTGCTTTGTGTCTAGGAGATCTCTGGTTTGTTTGTGCACCATTGTTCCTTCCTCGATGATGTATTCGTAGCTTTCTCGCTCTTGCTTGTCTCGGGGAATATGTGACGAAGAAGAGCATGTCAGGTTCGAATCTTAGTGAATGCTTATGTTAAATTAGATTAAGATTTTCTGATTTCTTGTTGATTAAAAAAATAGCTTACAGGTCCAAGATATTGAATAGATTGTTCGCGCAGCCTCAGTCTCGGGCACTCTGTGAGATCAACCTCCTTGCCATCTCCAATATCCAACCTACACAACACAAGGAATGTTCATATCAAGTTATGCATAACATTTCCTCATAGTCCTATGCAGGAGAGGATTTAGAGAGGTATAGGATATGCCATGGCATGACATACCTTTGTCCCTTAAAGTTTTATAATATCGTAGAGTTCTTAGTTACTTTCGATTTGATATCTTATGGGCCTAAATGGAAGTTGGTACGAAAAAGTTATGGTTATTTGAAATTCTGCTACATATTTGACCATTTTTTAGTGTACTTTAAAACACCTATTTTTTGTACCAAACTTCTCCAACAATCCGACATAAACAATCCGATTATTGATAACATATCTTAAATTGGTTAAGATATGTTTTCTTCTGTAAAAATTAAAGCAAACGTTTAATAAAGTTTCGAAATAAGCCTAGGGGGAATCGAAACGTGATGTAAAGATGTAGGCTCACCAATAGAAGAAGGGCTGTCCTGCTTCTCCTTTGAGCCACTCTTCATAATAGAAGTTGAGGTTCTGGCCATACCTATGCCTCGGATCAATCTACACATAATGTTTTCTTTTTTAAGTTCCAAGAGCTTTAGAGTAATATAGAGTAGATGAAAGTTAATTTAGCTATGTCTTTTAGTTTTTACCGCTTCAACCCAATGTTGGAAAGCCAATTTCTTGGCCTTGCCATCTTGGCACACGCCTTTTCCAACCTGCCCAAGACAAGATCTATCAAAGTTAAAGTAACATGAAGCCCGACCAAATCCAAAAAACTCGAACTGATAGGTAGATATTCTAAGATGTTTATGAAACAGTGATATGATCCAGAACAGATGGTATCTCAAAATCTGATCAAATCAAAAGACTCAAACTGATCAATGAATGTTTTAAAATGTTTATTAAGCAATGATATGATTCATAATGCGTTTGAGCTGATCTGCACCACCTAGTGGCTGCTTTCTCGGGCTTGTGAAAGTTGAAGAATGAGACCGTACTATGATTGAGACTTGCATAGTCTAGAGCTTGATACCTACAGAGTCAATGAGACACACTCACTCACCATAACTTGTTTCATTGAGTAGCAAAAGTGAGGCAAATGGAAAGGACATACCAGAGCTGTTCTGATACAACAGTGTCGGCGAGCCTGCGGCGGGTCCGGTAACTCCGGTACACCTTCTGTACCTTCAGGGCCGCCTTTGTTTCGCTTTCTTGATCGGCAGGAGCTGGAGAAGGTCTTGCAGGGGTAGGGCTGTCCATAGAAATAGCCATTGAGAGGATTGTGCATATACAAGCTACTTATCATACTTTTATAGGGAAAAAATGAAAGGATATGGTTCCACATCGGAGGGATGATTTAAAATATTTTGAACTCGATAACTACTTGATGCCACCGATCTGACCGACAGGACGAGGGCATTTTCGAGGAATCAAAAGGGTCGTGGCTTCATACCTAGAGAACCAACATAACTAAAAGTTTAAGCTGATAGTTGAATGTCCAAACTCGTAAATGTGAAATTTAGGAAGAAACATGATCCCAATAAGAATAGGGATAAGGACAAACAAACTAGAGGCCGGCAAATGAGATAAATGGAGAAATATTAAGTATTTTTTGTAACCCCGAGTCCATCAGGAACCATGCTCTAATACCATATTAAAGAACCAACTCGATTAAAAACTTAAGTTGACAGTTGAAGGTCCAACTATATTTTTATACTCTTACACTAATACGCATAAAATTACATATATTTTGAAATATATTTTGATTCAAACTTTGAGAAACGAAGATTTTTTTGCACCCAATTAAGAATTATAGGTGGCAAATTTTCTTTTTTTAGGATCAGAACCCGGTACCCAAAACACGTCCCTGTTGCCATCCCTACACGATAAATGTCAACAACATTTGGCCTTTGGAGTCTATGATAAGGCAGAGGAAGAACTAAGAGTTGGGGACCAAATTCAAGTGCCACATGACCTTGGCTATAGGGAAGGAAGGTATAGTATGAGGCAACAAGGTTTCATGAAGAGCAACTACTTCTAGTAATGCACAATTATGGACTAGATAAGAACTTGCCCATTTTTTCCTATTACTCATAAAAGCTTCCCACCCAATAAGCCATTGACAACATTATGTATTAATTGAGGTATCTACCCATACCTTATAATGCTACTGAAAGTTCATATATACCTACCAAAGTTTTCTTAAAACACTTGATTAGGCTGCCAGAATTCAGATTACAATAACAATATAAAAATTAACTTGCAACGAAAAAATTCATGTGAGTACTCAATTTAATGGGTTAGTAAGCAAAATAGAACTCAAGGGTCTTTACAATGTACAGTTGGGAGTGTCTTGGGACTGCCTTCATGTGTGATGGCAATAGACAAAGTTGTAGGTACGGTACCGGTAAAGAAAAAGACCCTTAACAAGGTCTGGATTATGACCAAATAAGCATTAAAAGGGCTTTAATGAACAATATTCATCCAAATCATACCTTCTTGGCACATGACTCATTAGGGCAGTGACTGGTCACCGCAATCTAAATTTGGTTTTGAAACAGATCAATTAGACACTCCTAAGGTTCTTGTGTTGTTAGGGTTTCTGCAACCGTCG
>JAYMSW010001472.1:0-16358 GCA_036897725.1 Erodium texanum | reverse complement strand
ATATCAACTTAGTGTGACTTTAGGCACACATCTATTGCGTTATTTGGCTCCACAATTATTGTGGCTTTAGGACGGCTTAGTTCGATAGGTTTGGTATCGTTATGCTGATTTTTAGTGCGACCTCTGCATAGGTCATTGATCATTTTTGGCATTGCTTCCTTTGTGTAAGCTCTCGACAGTTGCGAGTCATAGTCTAGCATGACCTATTTGGTCAGATGTATTTTCCACTAGAAAACTAGTCTCTTTTTGTTGCGACGGTATTATCCGTCTAATAAAATCATCCTTGTTACAATTTTTTTTTTTATGTTTTTCAACCGATTATCTATTATTTCCTCTTTTTTTTATATGTTTTTTAACCAATTACCTATTAGTGGTAAGAACGAGTGGATATAATTTAAGCAATCCAATTAAATTAAATTTTTTTATTAAGAATCTAAAAAGTTGGAATTCCAAATCCTCTGATAAAATAAAATTCAAACGAAATCAACTTCATAAATTATATACAAAATCAGTTATCCCCTTATACTCCCCCTACTTTATTCAACCAAAGAGTACTCATTTTGGTGAGTATTATTTTTTGTCCATTTCGTATTAAACAACTTATATTGTCTATAAGCAATCAATACTGTAAGCTATTATGGTGTGAGTGATTTATATATATACCATACCTTGTTTTATTTATTAACAATTTAAATTATAATAAATTGTTTGTGATCAATTTATATAATACATTATTATGACTTTTCTATTTAATACATACGGGCCAAATTTGTAATACATACGCTTCATCTATATCATCCATTCAACCTATATATTAAAGCAGACGAGTTACATTTACGCATGTAGCTAATCTCATCTTGATACAGATTTCTAAAGATGATAATTTAATTTATGTACAAAGTAGTATGAAAATAAAAATTGTAAGTAAGCTTTTAAAGCCAGAGAGAACGCGATACGTGGAGGTCCGGCCACCAATGAGGTACACTAACTAATAAAGGCGCAAACTAAAGATATGATAAGGTTGGTAGGGTCACGAACCAATAAAATTTATTTGTCCTCTTTAGGTATGATTCAGCGATGTGTACGGTCATGGAGTCAATTACACAAAAAAATGAAACAAGGGAAAAAAATATATTCTTCCATTGATCCATTCCATTCCCATGCGAAAATGAATTTTTATTTATTCTAACACAAATGAAAATAAATACGTGATAAAACAAAAGGAGAAAGAAAATTTATAGATAAATACCCACAACTAAATAGCTTTGGCATACTATAAAACATTTGTCCAGGTCACCAAGATAAAATTACGTTACAATGCTTCCACCAAAAAACTGTGAACAAAATGTTGAATTTTGGTGGGAGGCAAAAAAGTGAATATAATATTTGCTTTTAGGTTGATAACTGGAGCCAGTCTTTTAAAAATTTGAGAATAATGGAAATATAACCTAGTTTAAGTTAGGTGAAACGAGAAGAATGTTCTATGATGTAAAATTGAAAATAATTATTTGTAATTTTTCTCTATAAAGAATAAAGTTAGGCCCTTCTCAGGGAAAAAAAAAAAAAAAAAAAAGGTTAGTGCCGTGAGATGGAGATTACGGAAATCTTGCTTTGCCCCTAGAAAAAAAGAACGATTGTGCTTGGCACTCAAAAAGGCCAAGCAATGCTGTTTAGCCATTCGTAGCATGCTGTTTTTTAGTAAGTAATATTATTTATAGTGCCGGTGATAACTCAAAATAATGTTTAGCCATTGATAATTTTTATATTTATCACTCAATTGGTCGAATTTGAACTTTCAAAATACCTTTTCTTTTCTTTTTTTGATGTATGGGCTCACATTTATGAATTATGAGTTAGTCCACAAAATTCTTATAGATTATTTAACTCACAGATGCATGTGTGAGAAGTAATTGCTCAATTTAATGTAACCGGCATATGACCGAATAAAAAATCAAAATTTTCTGACTATTTTCATTAACTGGAAATACATGTGGTTGCGGAATTGCGGAGAATATGTTAGGTTTGGTAGGGACCTTCCCTACCAAATCACATGCTTATCTAACCTTAATTAACACAAACTTTGAACCAAATTTAACCTAACAGCTAATTGAATATGAATTAACTTTATCTAATGTGTGGTTTAATTTAACCTCTGCAATGCAACCATTATAGGTTTAGATAGAATAATGTACGTGACCTCACAATTTTTTATTCTAAATTATAAGTAATTAGAAAATTAAACATTCATGATTATTCTAATGGTTAAGAAAATTTATTTTTTAACGAAAATGATAATTGTTTATTTTGGATTATAATGTTATTGTCAAGTCTCTATTAACTTGACTCGTACGATCACGATCATGTTGGTTGCTTATAAAAAAAGTAACTTCACTTATGTGTTTGGATGAATCCAACACTTGACTTTATCACGTGTTTTCATGCCATATAAAAGCAAATCGTGGTAGAAACGGGGAGAAAGGAGTGCCGTACATAATCTAGAAACTTGTTTGACATATTTTGGGGGAATTAAGGTCGTAACTGAAGTACAACGTTTTGTAATTGGGGTGGAGGTAAGGCCTACTACATCTTGTTCATTGAAGTTGATTTAAATTAATGCCAATTGGTTTTTAGTCCTCCTTTTCAACCGTGCCTTCAACTTTGTCTTTCTATCGCTTTCCGCTCTACCATTTTTTTTCAAGAGTATAATGTACTGTCATTAGTCTAAAATTTCAGGTTTTATGTATCATTGTCTAGATAGTTGATGTACTTGAAAATAGTTCATTTCTTTTGCAGCATATTCAAATCTATTTACACGTATTCCAACCTTTAAATGTACTATAATATAATTTTGAGTCAAATGGAAAAATCATCTATTATTGTATTGAGTTAGCGGAAATAATTAATGATGAGATACACAAGTAAAACAATGACCGTAAAAGAATGACATAAACACAACAACGTGATTCACGAATAATAATGTTGACCGTGTTAACGGTTTTACTATGAAGAATAAAAAATATAATACATCAAAATGAAATATAGTTAAATCACAATATGATTAATATATGTACAAATCCACGAACCCCTAAACAAATTCATAAATTATAATTATAATGAATCTCTTATTAAACTTAAGCCAAAACTCAATCGCCATAAATTGTTTGGATCTAGGTACAGTCCCGAACCTCGATAGTCCCGATCAAAGTATAAAAGTAGTAAAAATGGTCAACTAATGAGGATTAGAAAGAAAAGGGCCGGTATCAGCGGATGGAAGTGGGTGACCAAGGCCATAATGTAAGAGGATCGAAGTTTCCTTTTCCGATGTTCCCGCCACCGAACATGAAAACCAACAAAACACTGAAACGGCGTCGCTCTGAACCAACCACGTGGGCCACCAAAAGATCTGGGCCATCCATCTACACACACATGATCACCCTATTATTTTATATCCGTACCCAATATGGTTTGTATGCGCTTTTTCGATTTTAGCATACGCATCTATCTCGGAATGTAGAACCAGCTGGTCTCACCCTATTTTATCTACCCTTCATTATTAGCTACTCGGTCGGTATTGTGAATTTAATGGGTCGGAACCACTTTACCGAATATGTTAAACCGTAAAAAGTCTGTTACTAGTTTACCGCGGGAAAAGCCCGCCAATTACAGCAGGTTAACGATAAAAAATGTACGGACTAAGCTCCAATTTACTGAGTTGATTCTGTTAAACGCGTGCTCATCACCACAGCCATTTCCGCTGAGCTGATTATGAAAGGCTTATAAATATATAGCATCTCCTTCTCACTCTCCGCCCGACCACTGAGTGTGAGCTGTGTGTGTCTAATCCGAAGGAGAAAATGTACCTCTAGGCTCACCCTCTCCGCTCACCGACACCCACCTTCTTCTCCATTGTTCTCACCTAGACCGAGCTCAACAACAAATTTTGTGTGGTGATGCTACCGAAGATGGAAACCAAATCCGTTTCAAGGCTGTTTTTGGTGTTTGGGATGGTTCTATTTCTGGGTTCTCACCTGATCCACTGTGCCGTCACCTACGACAGGAAGGCCTTGCTCATCAATGGCCAGAGGAGAATCCTCTTTTCTGGCTCCATACATTACCCTAGAAGCACCCCTGATGTGAGTGAGCTTTCTCTTGGGTCTTCCAATTTCGTTTTTTTTTTGGAATTTTCTAATTTGGTGGTGAAATGGTGTAGATGTGGGAAGATCTAATTCACAAGGCAAAAGATGGAGGTCTGGATGTGATTGAGACCTATGTTTTCTGGAATGTCCATGAGCCTTCTCCTGGCAATGTACTTCTTCTCCCTCTCCTACTCTGTATTTTACCTTTTGTTCACTTTCCTCTTCAGATTTTGTGTGGATTTAGTGATTTACCAGTTTCCTCTTTGTGGGTTCTCAGTACAATTTCGAAGGGAGATATGATTTGGTGAGGTTCATGAAGACAATTCAGAGAGCTGGCCTCTATGCTCAACTTCGCATTGGACCTTACGTTTGTGCTGAGTGGAATTTTGGGTACCCAGCTAACCATTTCTTCTCATCTGTAGATCTGATAATTGAGGGTCTTTCAAGCCCAAATTGTTAGTTTAGGCTTTGGTTTTGTTAATGGGTTTTCATTTTGTGATGTTCTGATTGTTGTTTGGACAGAGGCTTTCCTGTCTGGCTCAAGTATGTCCCAGGAATCAGCTTCAGAACAGATAATGAGCCTTTCAAGGTCTGTTCCTGATACCACATACCATGTTTATTTTTTAATCCTCTTAATTGCATACTAAGCTAAAAGGGAAATCTTACTCCATAGAGGAGGAACACATGATTTCTTTGTTTTGTCACTCTGATTTGGGAATTTATTGCTTATTATACTTGTTGAAGTTTATGTTTTGATGGTATTGTTTTTATATGTTTTTTAAATGACTTTGCTTAACATTTAATTTACATGTACTGTAGAGGGCCATGCAAGGGTTTACTGAGAAGATTGTGAATTTGATGAAGAGCGAGAATCTGTTTGAGTCCCAGGGTGGCCCCATCATCCTCTCTCAGGTGCGAATCTTTGTTTCAATTTATGTTTAATTTCTATAAATCTCAAACCTTAATTATTGTTCAAGGCCTGTTGTGTTTAAACTGTTCCACAGTGCCATAGTAATGATGAAACTAGCATATAAAATGGTTGTGCAGATTGAGAATGAGTATGGTGCACAGAGCAAGTTACTGGGTGCCGATGGCTATAATTACATGACATGGGCAGCTAACATGGCAATCAAATTGGGAACTGGCGTCCCGTGGGTGATGTGTACGGAAGAAGATGCTCCAGATCCAGTGGTAAGCTTCCTTACTCAGTATCCACAAGTTCTAAATCAGCTAATTAGCATTGTTTCTTAATTACCAAGAGAATTAGTTATAGAGCACAAAGGAAGAGCCATAGTTTCTGTGCTATACCTCATTTGTCTTGCTTCCTGGTAATACTTTCAGATAAACACATGCAATGGCTTCTACTGTGATTCATTCACGCCCAACAAACCTTACAAGCCCACCATGTGGACTGAAGCCTGGAGTGGCTGGTAAGCTCCTCTACTCATTATAGTTCTCTAAACCAGAGTTTCTAATCTCTTGAAAATTTGGAAGTAATCCTCAGTCTTTTTTCTTCTCTTTTTAATATTTGAAGGTTTACTGAGTTCGGTGGCCCAATTCATAAAAGACCAGTTCAGGATTTGGCTTTTGCAGTGGCTAGATTCATACAGAAGGGAGGATCCTTAATTAATTACTACATGGTTAGTTTTGTTCCCGAATTATTTCACATAGGTAGAAAATTATGATATTGAAGTCAATTCTGCTGAAACTGAGTGGTTGTGTGTTCTATAGTATCATGGTGGGACCAATTTTGGGCGCACTGCTGGGGGCCCTTTCCTCACAACCAGCTATGACTATGATGCTCCAATTGATGAATATGGTGAGAATAGAATCTTCCATGCCTATTCCTTTGCAGTTCATAACTCATAGGTTTTCAACTAACCACTTCTGTGATTTTATTATTTGATAGGTTTGATCAGGCAGCCGAAGTATGGTCATCTAAAGGAGCTCCATAGGACGATTAAGATGTGTGAAAGAGCTTTAGTCTCGACAGATCCCATTGTAACTTCATTAGGGAACTTTCAACAGGTCTACTATTCTACTCAAGCAACTCTACTTCTGAATGTCCCAAAAAAGAAAGTCGTATTGAATCAATATTAGCAATTGATTTATTATTGTTAATGACTCTTGATGATGTATTTCATTTTCCAGGCTCATGTCTATACCACAGAATCAGGAGACTGTGCAGCTTTTCTCTCAAACTATGATACCAAGTCAACAGCAAGAGTGATGTTCAATAACATGCATTACAACTTGCCCCCTTGGTCCATAAGCATCCTTCCTGATTGCAGAAATGTTGTCTTCAACACCGCTAAAGTAAGAATTTTTGATGACAAGATTTATTTTGCACCCACATTTCTTCTGAGAAGCTCAGGAGAATAAGCTATTCTTATGCCAAATATTTAGGTTGGAGTTCAAACATCAGAATTGGAAATGTTGCCAGTGAATTCTGGTATACTTTCATGGGAGAGTTATGATGAAGATCTTTCCTCTCTGGATGAAGGTTCAACATTTACAGCGCCTGGTTTGTTGGAGCAGATAAATGTCACTAGAGACTCTAGTGATTACCTGTGGTACATAACTAGGTGATAGTCCTATCCCCGTTACACCAAGTTGTACCTTTCCTTCAAATCATATCTTGGCCGGTTCTAACAGTTACTCCCCTTTGGCCCTTACAGTGTTGATATCGGTTCATCTGAATCCTTCCTGAGAGGAGGTGAACTCCCAACTCTTATCGTTCAATCATCAGGCCATGCTGTGCATGTCTTCATCAATGGGCAGCTCTCAGGTATGTTCCAAGATT
Organism: Erodium texanum; assembly: GCA_036897725.1. Classification (NCBI taxonomy): domain Eukaryota; kingdom Viridiplantae; phylum Streptophyta; class Magnoliopsida; order Geraniales; family Geraniaceae; genus Erodium; species Erodium texanum. Next base: position 9,419 of record JAYMSW010001472.1, on the reverse strand, counting down.
GGGTGTGTAATTTTGGATTAATATTTTATTCTAGCTGACATGTCATGTTAATGAACTCAACATGATTGTTATAGGTTCGGCCTTCGGGACAAGAGAGAACAGACGTTTTACATATAATGGCAAGGTTAATCTGCATGCTGGGAAAAACAGAATTGCACTGCTGAGTGTTGCTGTTGGGTTGCCGGTAAGTCCCCCATATCTTCCTCTAGCTAATTCTTACAATTTAGCTCATCACAATTTATTTTGCTGCTGATTAAGCATTTCTGATTGTTTTGCTGAAGAATGTTGGCGGACACTTTGAGTCATGGAACACAGGTATCCTAGGACCAGTTGCACTGCATGGGCTTGACCAAGGAAAATGGGATTTGTCTGAGAAAATGTGGACATACCAGGTTCATATCCTCAGCGCTAATTCTTTTCATCTATACTTTTTTATGCCAAAAAGTTTTTTCTCATGGGTTGTTTTCAAACAGGTTGGGCTGAAAGGAGAGGCCATGAATATCATCTCTCCAGAAGCAATTTCCTCTGTTGAGTGGATGCAAGGATCTTTAGCTGCACAGAAACAGCAGCCACTGACATGGCATAAGGTCTGGGTTGTGTAAATTGGAGCATAAATATCTCTTTGGGAAATGTAGTATATGCTTTAACATGACACCTCAACCTTGCAGGCTTATTTTAGGACACCCGAAGGGAACGAGCCATTGGCTTTGGACATGGAGGGTATGGGAAAAGGCCAGATATGGATCAATGGGCAGAGTATAGGGAGATACTGGACTGCCTATGCTAATGGTAATTGCAATGGATGTAGCTATACTGGGTCATATAGACCTACAAAGTGCCAATCTGGTTGTGGCCAACCAACACAGAAATGGTAAATTTCCTAAGATTCTTTAATGGTTTTGACAAAGTTTTCATTATAGATCTTGTTGATAACAATGTTTCATTTTCAGGTACCATGTTCCAAGATCTTGGTTGAAGCCAACTCAGAATCTTTTGGTTATATTTGAGGAACTTGGAGGGGATCCCTCAAGAATTTCTCTTGTGAAGAGATCAGTGGCAAGTGTTTGTGCAGAGGTATCAGAGTTCCATCCAACTTTCAAGAATTGGCAAATAGAGAGTTATGGTAAACCAGAAGAGTTCCATAGTCCCAAGGTTCACCTGCGGTGTAGTCAAGGGCAGTTCATTTCCTCCATCAAATTTGCAAGCTTTGGAACTCCTCTTGGAACTTGTGGGAGTTATCAGCAAGGAGCTTGCCATGCTCCTACCTCTTATGCCGTCTTGGAGAGGGTATATAATAATACCATGACCTTTTTCTTATAATGCACAAGTACTTTTACTAATTTTAACTTGTACATTTTATTTTTGTAGAAGTGTGTTGGGAAGCAGAGATGCGCAGTCACTATATCAAATAGTAACTTTGGACAGGATCCTTGTCCAAATGTGTTGAAGCGACTAACCGTTGAAGCTGTTTGTGCTCCTGAAGCAAGGGGTTGATTAGGTGGAGATAGATATAATTACTGAGTATGATTTGATGCTTTGACTACATACTACCAGCAAGAGAAGAAGGGAAGAAGAATGATACAGAGAAAGGCTTTTCAGTTAGAATTATGTTGTGTTGTGTGTTTTAAAGCAAAATTAGAGGTTAATTTAAGTGAGATTTAGAGTTGAGCAAGATTGGTAGATAGGTAAGTTTGTAGATTCTCAGGGTCCTGCAATTTGGGATCCTAGGAGAGTTTGAAGCCCCAGAGTCCCTCCGGCCTTTTAATCCGGTAAAATTGAGTCATAGATATGGATGTGTGATTTCATTTGTTGTTTGTATCTGTTGGGGGAAAAAGAATCAACCCCGTCTCGATTCATGTTAGGACAGAATCCTAGTATGAAAACATTGTCTTTCAGTTAATTTGTGCAGTAATGAAATTTCAATTCGATGTTTCTATTACCAAAGTTGTTTGGCATGCTTGTGCAGAACAAGGCTCCAATTCCAAAACACATTATTAAAGAAAGAAGACAAGTACAGGAGCAAGCTCAGAAAACCAAGAAACATGGAGCTACGAAGACAAATGCAGAAATATATATATATATTGATAGAAACAGAAATAGTAAATAGTAATAATCAAGCTGATGTAGAGGCCATGTGCTTGGTGATAGTGGTGTGCAGTTCATCTTTTTTGGCACCAATGACCTTGTCCAGAAGCTTTCCATCTTTCAGAATGATGAAAGTTGGCATTGCCTCCACAGACCATTCTTGAGCCACTGTCTGCAATGCAACACATACATAACAATTAACATTGCTTGTCAAATCATAAAACTAATTAGCTTATAATTAGTAATTAAGTTTACCTTCAACTCATCCACATCGACCTTGAGAAACGTGACAGTGGGAAGTTTCTTGGCAAGCTCTGCCAAGAAGGGTGCGATGAAACGGCACGGGCCGCACCATGAAGCAGTGAAATCAACCACCACCTGCAAATTGCAATGCATCACATTTTCTCTCTCTCTCTATATATACATTATATGTGAAATTAATTAATACCAGTTTCTTGGCTTCGTTGTTCTTCTGGATCTGGTCCTTCCAGTCATCCACAGTGTGGCAACTGATGACTTGTCCCTCTTCGGCTGCCATTTTCGTCTACCTTTCAATGAATCACACTAACCAGACGAGAACAACTCAGTGAAGCGCTTGTGTATTGGACGATCCTCCTTATATAGGCGCTGTACTTGGTAATTTGACCTTGTGGGTTTCATTTATTTACGAGTTTGCCACACAACCCAAGATAAGACTCACGGAGATTCCCATGCACGCACGTAGAGAACTCTCGATCTGGTGGGACTTTTACAGGATCTGCGAGCTTTTCATCTCAGCCGTTGATCCGTGGGATTCAAATGGCTAGATGTTTTATCCGACGGCTAGGATCCAAAGAAGAGAATCACCCTGCACGACAGCGTTTTCGAGCCAGGCAATCAATGTTCGTGCAGAGGAAGCAAGGAACTGGTACAACAACCGTTGGTAATTTATAATAAGTGAAAATGATGCCCTGTGTGGGATTATGTCGGTTAGTAGGTTCTTGCATGGATTTGGACGAGTATAAATCTTGTAGGACAAGGGCATATGTAAGCCCTTGGATACATTAAAATGTCACACAACACAAGCCACTTGTTTAAAAGTAAATCGACTTCCATTTGTTAATCTAATTTACACATATCGCCCATGCCAAAGATGCAACCAAGTTAGTCCATAAGCAAAGCACACAGTCTTCAATTTCAATCTCAACCAACAACACGCATGACACAACATCATGGACTTCTCTGTAACCACAATACATATTTGGTGGAAGATGTACAGTTCACTCATCCATACAAGTGAAGCAGCCTTCAAAACCAATCCTCCCCAATTACTCAATTAGGTGATACACACAACATCATGCACTTCCATATATGGAACCATATTTTCAGCAGCAACTGTATAGTTCACTCATCTTCAGAATATCAACTTTCCCGTACAAACATTAATCACTTTTCTATGTATGATCCAACCATTACCATGCTAAATTGATGTGCATTTCTAGAATTAATCAAGGTTTTGTACAAGTTAAAATAAGTAAATGGAAAGCTACAACTGGATCAGACTCTTGAAGCAGTAAGTACCGACAAGAAACCAACCAATAAGGACAGAAGCAAAGGCGGCCAAATAAGTGAGGAACTTCACGCCACCAAACACAAGTCCAACACTGAATATTACCCCAAAGGGTAAGAAAGAGAGTACTATTGATGTTTTGCTCACCCACCGAGCCTTGAAGAAAACCAGAAGCGCCAGGTTCACTACATTCCACCCACCAGACCGAAACCCCAGCCTGTTCAGATTGTTGGCCACAAAGGAGTGGCAATTGCAGGTTAAGAGACTGTAAGACCGGTGTTGAAATTCTTGTGTGCTTTTTCTTAGCACACCATCCCACGTTAATATGTCTTTATCCGGTTCAATATGACCGTATTGCCCCCCGCTCTTCGAAATGCAGCACTGTTGGAGACAACAAATTGAGACAGAGAAGCATAAATTACACCACTTGATGGTTTAAACCTATGGCTCAGATGTGACAACCATTGCATACCTTTTCTTTGCTTATTTGGAGGTAGCGAGTCACTGCTCCAAATGCAAAATTGTCGACACAGACATAATTAGGCCCTGCGAAGTCCAAAATTACACCATCCTCTCTGCATATACCAATGTGGCCAATGAAAGGAATCAGCCATGAAATGACGGGAAGGGTTGTCCATACAATGCAGCATGGGAACCTAGCTTTTTTGGGGTCGATTGGTGAAGTTTCTAGAACACTTTCTTCAATCATCACCAGGCTTTCAGTATCTGGAATGATCTCCATTGCCAATATGCTAACTGCTAAATAGTCTAAATGAATCAGGCCAAAATTAATGAACTATATAAGATGGTTATTGCAGATAGCTATTGCGTACTGTACATCTTTTTCACATAACTATCTCCGACTTTAAAACATTATTTACAACTACCAAAAAAATAAATCCAGATAGCTCTTTTTTGCCAAAAAAAAATAATGAAAATGTCATTGACCCTAATCTTGAAAAAAAATACCATTTCAAAATCTTTGTAATAGTCTTATCTTTTAAGGATTTTCTACATCTACTTAACCGTTTTCTATATCTAATCAACAGATTAGCGTCGAGGGCATTTTCATCATTTTCTAGTGACAAAGAGCTATCTGCAATTTTTTGAAAGCTTAGCTAGCTGGCTGTAAAAGTTTAAAGTACACAACAATTATCTACAAACCAACAATAAAATAGTATAACACTGGAATGAAGTATAGATTTTGATAAACCGACCAAAGACATGCAGACATATTAGCAAGCCGAACTAATCGGTGATGTGGGGCATTTAACATTAAGTGCATGACTTACAGGCACTATAAAATACTGGATTGTGTCATGACTAGTACCAATGGAATGAAAAAAAGAAAAGAAAAGAAAAGATGAAATAGTATAAATTGCAATGGTTAATTATTAATCCTAGTATCTGTCAACTTATAATCCTATGTCAGCATCCCGAAGGAACTAAAAGAAAAGGCAAGCAGAAGAAACTGTGTTCCCATCATGTATTTTCATGAAGCAATATATTTAGGAACACTTATTTTTGCAACCACTAGCAAGAAATACCATACCAGTGTAAAGGATATCTAAACAACTAAACCCTCACACTAAGGATATCTAAACAGCTGAAGAGTTTGGTTTCCTAATTACCCAAACCACAACTATATGATGGAACATTTGCATGCAAATTTTAACAAGCCACAACTGGTTTCAGCATGCTTTGAGCCCTGAGGACGGTTGCAAGCAATTAAGGTGTCCTTAATGTTTGTGTTCACAAAATTAGTGCCCCATGCTCATGTGCATTCAGGCTTCTACTACCTTTCAAGTTTCAAATAACCCATTATTTTTGTTCCTAAAGGCAATTGCACGCAACCCAACTCCTCACAAAACTACAAAGCCATCATTTTTCCCACCATAACTGTTCATCATCATCAATGAAAAAAGAGCATGGACCAGACAGTGAATATGGGATATTTTACATGTGAAGACAATCAATTCCACTCTTTCCCTTGCCACTTCCATAATCACAGGCATGAGGAATCAAGAATCATTGCAAATGAGACGTCTGGATTACTGGGTAAAATTGGAAAATATATAAGGACCACCTCATCAAGAAATTTGGTGAAAAAAGTAGTAATAGATCTGCAAAACCTAATTTTTATCTTCAATTTAGACACCCATTTAGCTCTAAAATAAGGTAAACATGGAGATCATTGAAGATCGCAGCTCCACAAATGCAAAATCAGAGCAATAAGCATACGGATATGGAGAAGAGGGTCTGGATCCGGTACCTTAAACTGGTAAGAGAGGATAAGATCACGAAACCGATCAGAGCAATCGTTGAAGAGACCGTGGAGTTTTCGTGAGTCACTGAGTTGGCTCTGAGTGCATGGCATTTAAGTAAATGACATTTTTATTATTACAAAAAAAAAATAGTGTATCATAGAATTGTTCTGCGAAATTGACCCCATTTTTTTTATTCAATGATAAATTAAAAAAAAAACATAAATTTATACATAATCGCCTCCCATTTACGTAGAGATAGAAGCTGGAGAAGTGTTCGGGATTGCATTGGGCTCAATATTTTAGTCAACATATTTACCGATCGGCCCAATTTAAAGCCTAAGAAGCAGGTCCAACCTCAACCCAGTTGCGTTCTAGGGCTACACTGCACTACCTCATATATATATTCATAAACCCTAGCACATTTCACTCCTACCCGTAGACAGAGAGATCTCGCAGCTTGTCCCTCGTCTCCAATCTCCAACCATGGTGAGTCCAAAATCACTATACCGCACCTTTTGTTACTCCATATTTTGTAGCTTCATCTTACTTGCTTTTCTGTGCCTCAGGCCGATGTCGATCCCGAAGTTCCCGCCGCCGGCGCGCCGAAGAAGAGGACGTTCAAGAAGTTCAGCTTAATGGGCGGCGATTTGGATTCGTTCCTTGACATGTCCACCGATGAGCTCGTGAAGCTCTTCACTGCCAGAGCTCGCAGAAGGTAATACTTGTTATTTTCCTTTATGTTGTGCAGAATTTAGAAATGGGTTTTTAACATTTTTTTGCCATCGTGTTTTGTTTGAATAGGTTCCAGAGGGGTTTGAAGCGTAAGCCCATGGCTCTGATCAAGAAGCTGCGCAAGGCGGTAATTATCTGGACCTTTTATTTTTGTATTTTGATTTGTAGTTTCCATATATGAATGTCTGTTTTTTTTGGCTTGATTTAGAGTTTGGATTTTGTTTCTGTTCATATGATATTTTGCTCTCACTTGCTTCATTGTATGTCTAATTTTGTATGAAAATTACCATTTTTATCCTGTAGTTGCAACTTCTAAGACTTGTGGCTCTGCATTGTCCTGTTATCTAAATCATTTAAGTAGTTTTTTATGAACTAGAATTGTAGTTATAATCAGTAGAATTTCTAATGTATATTTAGATGAGGTTAAATCTGCTTTAATCTAGTACTTTAGTTTACTTGTTTCTGGTTTTTAGTTGCTTATTGTGATGTGGTTTGTAATATAGATATTGAATGGCCAGTGTGAGGTCAAATTGAAGACTAAATTGTATTGTTTTATTTGTTGTGTTTTTACACTATATATGTAATTTTGAACTTCACCTGTTTTCATTTCTATGGATGGGTGTAGTTTTGATGTATTTTTTGGATTATTTTATGCTCATGTGGTTGTGGTGGGAATGTAATTATATACATTAGTTGATGCTGAATACAACATTTGCACTGAAATCTGATTTGTGTTGCTCATTCTATTACTTGCCCTTTTCCAATGTATATAATTTATTTTGCCTCAGAAAAGGGAGGCACCACCTGGTGAGAAGCCTGAACCAGTAAGGACCCACCTTCGCAACATGATCATTGTGCCTGAGATGATTGGGAGCATCATTGGAGTGTACAATGGAAAGACCTTTAACCAGGTTGAAATCAAGCCTGAGATGATTGGTCACTACTTGGCTGAGTTTTCAATCTCTTACAAGCCAGTCAAGCACGGTAGACCCGGTATTGGTGCCACGCACTCTTCAAGGTTCATTCCTCTGAAGTGAAGATGCCTGCATCCTAGTTATGGCAACCTATTATCTTTGCAATCTGTGATCGAATTTTTGACTTCTACTCTTTCAGTTGGTTTCAATGTTTTATGGCTGTTGAACCGTTAGATTTATATGGATCTGTTTTAAGTCTAATGCATTTGATCATTTTAAACTTGCTGTTTGCTGTCTTCTTTTGCTTGCGGCATAAATGCTTTTACTTGTTATCTGTTGTTGAAAAGCATGAAATCCCCATATTGCTTAGCATGCATCTTGCAAAGCACTCTTAATCTAGGTTCAACTGGGGTGGACATTTCCTGCTTTTTCTTGGTTTTGTAGGCGTTGGGTCCTATCTCTTTGTATATATGTGTTTATGATTGTGTAGTGTTTTCCAGCTTAATGTAAAGTCATACATGTGCATCCCTGAATCCTGAGTTGCAGGTTCCTTGACGAAGCCTATGTCTGACCTCTACCTCCATCCCCTTTCCTCCTTTAGTGGAGGCTCGTTTAGCTTTAAGTGGGTTTTGCTACCCGGACTTGAATAATTCTGGAGATGGTGGTGAAGATGACTTCAGCAGTGGTTTTGCCCATGATGAAACCCCAAGACCCGCTTCTTCCTGTCTATCTTCTACGGTCACCTGGCTCACCTGCGATCCTCTGACGCCCCATTTCGGCCCGGAATCTGAACAACCAGACCCATTAACTCCCTCATTAATTGCATCAGTAGAACTTGATGATTCGAAATTTGTTCCCACTCTGCCTCTCTCCTTGCCAACTAAGGCTCATGTAAGTTAATATATTTACATGAACCCTATATAGTATGTATCATGATAATCACATAATAAATATAAGAAAAAAAGATTTTGTAATACTTCCGTTTATCATGATATAGAGGATTGTTGAAAAAGATCGTATATATTCTAGTGCAATTAAGGATTGGATATATTCTAGTGAAATTAGGTTTCTCTCTCTTGGCTTATACATCTTTTTATGTGTGTATGTTTTGATGGAACAAAGCACATATATTTACAGGTGGAGAGAGGACCGTGCTTTCGGTGGAACAAAGCATATATATTTATACGTGGAGAGAGGATCAAATTTTCAATTAGGGTTTCCTTAGATTCAATTTAAATCGTCCATCAAGGTAGAGATTAATTGGAATAATACTTTTTTACCAAGTAATGGTAATACCTATTAATGGAATAATCGTTTCCTAAAAGAGATCTTATTACTAATTGACCACATAATGAGAAAGAAAATTAATATTAAATATTTTTATACAGTTTCCCGGTCATTAGTAATGTTCATATTCTTTTAGAAATCATAAGGGCGTCATATAATGTTATAGCTTTCTTTATTTGGTAATCATAAGTGTCTTGGCTAATCTGGTAAGTAACGTGAGTCATGGCGGTCGGCCGCACATCATTTTGTAACATGATTCCTTACATGTACTGCAACATTGTCTACCTTCATAACAAGACTATAAATAGAAGTTTTCATAATGGTCTCATAATGTCTTTGTAAAAGACACATTATGTTAATATAAATCCAACAACAATAATGTGTGCACATTAGAAAACAGAATATATATGTAAAAGATGTAAAACTCCATTAAGAGCTTAAATAATTGTCGAATATAAACATAATAAACGGCATAATACATAAATATGATTTATCCTTCAAGATCCATTATTTTAAGTTTTAACATCTTGTATCAGTTATAGATATTTAAGGTCATTGCTTTATTTCCTTAGATATCATGACGTA
>JAYMSW010001471.1:0-16360 GCA_036897725.1 Erodium texanum | reverse complement strand
ATGTGAATGGTAAATCCACATTATTATCTTTAGGTTTCTGACCTGAAGCAGAACCTAGAATCCTCGGACCACATAGTGGTGCTGATTCATAACCTGGGACTTCGGTACCAATTGTTGACAACGAAACCCATTCTTGGTTGTCGTGATCTGCCTGAGAAGATGAATGATCAACTAATTCACTTACATAAACAGAAGGGTCTGTAGAAGGAACAGCTTTCGATCCCCTTCTGTCCCTAGTTGATTTCAAACTTTTTGAAGTTAATCCATCCATGTTACTTGCAGAGGATGAGTTAGTTCTCGAGGAAGAAACCTGAGAAGGTACAGAACTTGAACTAGTTGTTGTGTAAACATCAGTTTCTCTATTTCTTTGATGCAGTGAATTGTTTTCAAACTTCTCCCTGATCATTCCTCTGTCTTCTTTACTTACCCCATGATCTTTGAAAGCAGAATTTTCAGAACTGCTTGAAGTGAATTGTTGCAGCGAATTTATGTTGCTGTGATCATAACCTCCCCCATTCTCTGTACCCTGCTTTGCCCAGAAACCATGATAATTATCACTGGGCTTCAGTTCTGTTGGAACCAAATTACTTTCAGCTACTCCACTCAATTCTTCTCGATAGGAGGTCACTCCGAGATATGGGAAATACTGGGATCCTGCTAAAGAAACCAAATCTTGGGTGTAATGCATCCAAGAAGACTCAAATGAAGGAATGTTGGGATTTCTGTGAGCATATCCCAGGGAGGGTAGTATGGAAGGTTGTAGAGGATGATGTTGATGAACAGAAGCTAAATTCACTGGCACATGAACCTGCCCACTGTAACTATAACCCGTAGAAGACGCCATCATATTCACAAGATCTTGTGCTTCCTGATGCATCTGCATTGTTTCAGCAACAGAGAGATGCTCTTTCCCCCTACAGCACAGGCCAGATTCACCATAATAACTATTTGAAGTATCAATGCTGCAACTGGATAATTCTGTGTTACAGTTCAATGAAACTTCAGGTTTAAGATTTCTTCTTTTGCCATTATCCAATCCTGTACAAGCTGTCTGGCCTTTTTCTGTCTCTGATGCCCCATTGTGCGTTCCTCGAGACAGAACTTCAGTGCAAGTATCTGTAAGCTCAGGACTAGAATGTGTCCTTGCAAACTGGTACATGGCATGTAGTTCATTCCCAATGTTATCTGGACCAAAATTTCTTCCCTTATCAGCCAATGAATTCTCTTTACAGTTAATACTTGGTAAGTCATGATGATTTTGATCAGGAGCAACGGATCTAGCTAAATTGGCATGTGTATTATGGTTTTGATTACAAGTACCGTCAGATACATTACCAGTTCTACACTTCTGTGTCAAGGAGTGGTTTATGTGGTGAGCAGACAAACCTTGGGATAGATGAGCTAACTCAGCCTCAGAATCATTACTAGCACCTTTCTCTTTTGCCTTGCCATTTGAGTCCTTCCTAAGAGCATCAGATCCACCAATCTGACTCATGTTAAGGCCCCGTGAAGCATAGGATTCAAGACTTGGTGCATCAGGACGATGCCCTTTCCCATGCCTGTCCCATGTGTTTGAGAAAAACTGGTTTACTTCAGCAAGTAGATTCTCTTTTGGACAATCGAATAACCTGGCTAACCGTTGAGCCCCAAAAGCAAAAGCACTACGGATCCTGAAGAAATTACCTTAAAGGGAAATAAAACTCAACAGTTAGATTAACTTGCTACTTTAATTTCACTTCTATTTCTGCAGCAAAGAAGTGCAACTAACAACCCCCAAAAGGTATAAAATAAGAACAGCTCAATAATGCTACGGAGACTATGTAAACAAGAGTTGTGTTAGAAAATAACCCAGCTTGAGTTTATAATTTAATTACCCCTGCTGACACTGCGACCAAGATTGTTGTTTGTACGCAAAGGATCAATAACATTGAAATGTTTGGACACAAAGGGTTGCTCTTGATTTTCCATCCCACTGGGAAACATGGCGTATACTGAGCTACAATCATTAAGAAACTTTTTGCTGAGTAACAACTTTCCACCATCCTTCCGTGGAGGTTTCCCTGTAATTTATTTTAACAGAATATAAGTATTGCTAACAATTCAAATAGATGCAAATCTAGCAGAAGATGCAACAATTTATATATCATAGAATAAGCATACCTGTCATATCAGGTAGTGAACAAATAGGAACTGGACCCCATAGACTAACACAGAAGTTTTCCCAGTCAAATTTACTGAAAAACTCAAGAAATCGATAGAGTACCTGAAGGTGTAGATAAGATGATCAAACAAATAAATAATGATAATAATGAGATATCAAAATCACAAGGAATACAGCAATAAGAACTTCACCTCAAGTGGTCCAGAAAAGGAATTATTATAAACATGAAATATGTACAAAACCAAAGTCTCCAGAGCATAAGTTGAAATAAGACCATGATGAGCACCCAAGATTCTACTCTCATAGTAACACCAGGCTTTAATCAATATAATGCTGCGCTTGAATAGGTGATTTTGACTTATCAGATGATTAACCTTGAAATTTGAGAATTACTTGTTAGTGTACAACAATTGGAGATGAAAATAGTACACTTCATAGATTGATAACTCACCTCCTCAAGGAAGCAAAGAGTACACAGACCGCCAAGCTGGTTAAAAGATATATCAACTACGATATTTTCTACAAGGCACTTTATTATCTTCACCTGCAGATAGATTGAGTAAACAAAGAGTGCAATTCGAACATCAATTTGCTCATCAGGAAGTAATCTATACGAACTAGTGTTTTGAATTTAGTATATATTATATAACATATACCAAAATAAATAGCAGCATGCTATAAAGGTAACAAGAAATGTGACGGACAAGGAACAAACCTCTGCCTGGATGTACTGAACCTCTTTAACACGAAATTCAGCATCCTCACTCTTCTCTTCCCTCTTTAACATGTCCTGCACCTCATTGGCCCAGTTGTCCTTCAAATTATGGTTCTTACTAAATGTTGTTAAATCAATATCCCCATCAGGCAGATAAGTCTTTAGGGGTACTGACCCAAACGTGAACACCTAATCAAAGAAAATAGTTTAAAACATTTTCTTTAAGTCTTTCGGGATCAAGATTCGCAAACTATAGCAAGAGGCCTGCCGTAGAACACACATACCTGACAAGAAAAGCACTTCGTGATCAGGCGCTGCACATAACTTGCAACAGCCTGACGGCGCTCCTCAGAGGGTTGGTTAGGCTGAATACAGGCAATGAGCTCTGCAGTTCTCTCTTCAGCTTGAGACCATCCCTCCGGATCAAGCATTTGAGTCACCGAGGTTGACTCGTTAGGCAATAGACCATTAGGAAAAAAGCCACTGGACTGCACCCAGCCACCGTGACCACCCATACAATATTATAGCTTTGTGATCCAGTGTCGCCTTGAACACGTTGTTTACTCGCTAGAGTGACATAGAGATCAAAACAGAAAGCTAAACCTCAAAATTTAAGTATGAATAATATGCTAAAAAAATTCAAATAAATTGCAGTACACATTAAGATAAGAGGTTTCTCAACTTCACGGGTTCCAAAACAACAAATATTAGATTCAGATGGATTAAATACTTCCCGTCCTCCACAATTTCCCGGCAAAAAATAACAGATCATAGCCAGATTCTTTATACAATCTTGTCCAGAAGCAAAGATCAAACATAATATATCCATCAGCATACTACCCTACTCAAAGACGCTACCAATATCAGAAAATAAGAATAGAAATAGATTTTTTTTAAAAAAAAAGCAACATTACCCTCCCTACAAAACACTAAGCTAAACATTTGTTTCAAACTCAAACATGCACGAGAAATCAAAATAATACCATAATCTGTCACTGTGGTCGACATAAGCTTCAAAAACAGAAACGTACATTCTATACATAAATACAAACCACATGTTTGTTTCAAACTCAAACATGCACGAGAAATCAAAATACTACCATAATTTATCATTGTGCTCGACATAAGCTTCAAAATCAGCATGAATTGCAACTTCCAAACTTTCCTAGTCCTTGTATTCGAACCAAACATCAAATATTCTCATCCTAGCTCAATAACTTAAAATAATACCATAATTCAAAACGCAAATCATCCTAAACAAGTACAAAGCATGAAACAGCCACAGCATTGAACTCCGGAACTGAAAAAATCAGAATCCAAAACTTCTCATGACTAAATCCTCACGGAGCCATTTCGCTCAGGCTTTTCAATTCCAAATGCATTGAAATATAATTAAAACACAGAGATGGTGGTTCATCATTTTCCATACATTTTCCAGCGCTTTCTCGCTAACCAAACAGGATGACACATAACATACAAAAACAAAATCACAACAATTAACCCTAAACTTGACGTATTCGCGAACAAAACGTACCGGAAGTGACCGAAATCGGAACAAAAACCTCTCAGCGGCTCCGCATTTGCGCGCGGAACAGAAGAACACGATCGATCAAAATTCAAATGAAGAAAAATTACCGGTGGAATTGGAGGAAATGTTTGCAGAATCGGAGGATTTGACGGACGCAGCGATCAGGTTTCCGGCGATTGAGCGGTTGAGATTTTGGGGTTCCGCAACCAGAGACTATGTTTTGCATTTTTCGCTTTTCCTTTCCATTTTTCTGTTATATGAAGATCGCAAATAAATCACTTGTACGGACACGAAATAATTAAATAAATAGCGCAATAAAATAATGTGTGAGTGTGTGATTATAACTACATATATTTATGGGAATAAAATATACGTTATTTTGTTACAAAAAATACAGTTGCTGTGTGAGGCTATTTAAATTTGAAAAATATGGTGAAAGGTATAAAATTGTTTTACTTACCAAAATTAGTATAATGTATATTATGGTGTTTTAATTAATTTCTTTTTTTTAATGGTAGATTTTATTAGGCAGCTGTCATAAAAAAAAAATTTGAAAAAATTGTCGTATGTATTATATATAAGGAAGAGATATACATTACTACTTTTGAAACGACCAAAGCAATAATCCTTACAAATCTAAACGTGGTGGAAACAAAATTCCTGTAGCTCACTGCTTTAAACCAGACTAGACATAATAACGAGGACCTAAGGCGCAACAGATGTACATCTAATCCAGCCAAACCTTGCACCTAAATCCAGACAAAACTGATGTCAAAAACCAGACGAAACTAACACATTATTAACTAAAAACACAAACTATAACATAAAAAATATTAAAATAGACACGGTTTTATCAACACAAATCGAGTAATCTTTGAAAAGCGGGAAGCACGATATCATAATTCAAATATTGATCACTTGTGAACAATAAGCTTTGATGTATCGATTTCCAGATATGAAAAAACACAATTAAAATTAATCTGTATTTTGAATAAATGTATAGATTGGTAGGAAGAACTTTGGGTTTATTGGATGGGCCTTATCAACAACCAAGGCCCAATTTGTTCCTAACTCAAATTTACATGCAAGCTCATGGCTGTGTAGAGCCATCTCTTTTGTGCTCTTCTCAACCTAAAAGCCCATCATAGCCATCTCTTTTGGGCTCTTTTCAACCTCAATGCCCAATACCCAAAGGACAACCTTTTTCAGAGGATAACTTTTAAAGATAAAAATAGAATTATTTTATGATTTTATCAAAATTTGGAGAGAGTTGAGGTTGAGAATTTAAATAAAAGCCAATCTACCAAAAATAAATAAATAAAAATAATGCAGTGCCCTATGTCACTACCCACAACTTGCATTTTTAGCCAACTGAAAGCTTTACTCAATGCTTGTTTTGATCAACTACCTTATTAAATGATAGCATTACTTATATTATAGTTTTACACAAAATTAAATAAATTATATCATAAGTGTGCTTGTCTTGTTTTTGTTGTCCTATTCTCCAAGTTTAGTATACAATGCACCATAAAAATATCTACAGCTAATATGATTATTTATGAAGATAATAATACCAATAATTGGCATATTCTATAATGGATAGAGCTTCACTATATCCAACACTATTGACTTTAAAAAGTAATTTTTTATTTTGATTTTTACCATGTGTTTAAATGATCATAGTTGGGTAATAAAAAGAGATTTACATAAACTTCTATCCACATAATAATAACACACAAACAAATATATTGGTCATTTTTTAAATCATGATTAGTTTATTAATGTGGTGATAAAAGTTCAAATTATGATGAAAATATATAAATTAATTTCATAACATCTATCCCATTTGTGCTCCTAATATAGTATTTATGAATTTTAATTGAAAAGGTAAAACAAACCATGTAAAAGATAGCAAGAAACCCAATATAATAAGAAATAATTGTGTGGAATAAGTGATGGGTGATGAACTTTATAGCTTAGAATACAATCCTTATATTAATTATAATATAATTTTGATGTTTTTGATGAATATGTGGTTAAATAAATCCCATTGCATAGTTTTTGATGCTTGATTTCTAGGTTCTTCTATTTGTTGGAATAAGATAACCCATTTTGTAAGGTCCATTGTTAGATTCTATTGTCCTTTCCAAGTATTTTTCTTCTTTGTATTTTCTAGAAGAGTTTCTTTTAGTATCTTTAATTTTTAAATAAAGTTAAACATAAAATGACAAGATTTACTTGAGTGTATATGCTTAATTAAGAAGGTGCAAGATTTGATTGCTTCTTATGGTAAGCATGCTAGATCTTTGCATTATATATGGGGATGTTCATAGGATGTTTATTAAATACTTAATTTGTGCCCTATAGTAAGGTAGAGAGCTAACTAGGTGATGGAGAGAAAGTTGATAGGTTCCTTAGGGGACTTGTTAGGGGTTGGGTAATTAAAATGGCACCAAATTATATATGTCAAAAGTGGTGTGTGAGGACCACTTTGTAATTGGAGTTGATGCTTTGTAAATTATTAACCAATTGATAAGCCACAACCACAAGATATAAAATGACTTTGGATAGGTTAAACCCAATTTACTTGGAGTGAATTTGAAGTCATAAATTACCTTTGAATTGCAATGGTGTTTCATGGGTTTCTACTTTACACTTGCTTAATCCTCTTTAGAGCTCCCAAAGTAAAAGGTAAAAGGAGGAAAAGGGTTTAATTATCCTTTGGCCAACGTTAAAAACATGCATTGCATCATTTAAGAAATGTGAATAACCAATAAACAAAAACCAATAGCACGTCAGAATGATTAAATGTGATGTTTATATTATTTATTTACAATTGAAGTTAAAACAATTAATTTAAAAACTTAACATAAAATTTATTTATTTATTATTAATTGAGGCATCTGATAAACTTCATGACACGAACATTGTTCTTTGTGTTGTTTCTCTTGTGGAATACATTCCATAGGTACATGTAATGCTCATGTATATGATATTTGATCGGTTCATTTGAATCAATTTTGGATTTATTTTCGAATACAACAATGTATCTCAATGGTGGCACAACTCAAAAGACCCACTAAAAAGATCTTTCTTTTTGGGAACATGAAATCCTCACTTAGCAAGTGAGATTGAAGCAATTTGGGAATAGAAAAGTTAGATTATATTTGTACATAATTATTTAATTAAGATTGTTTCATGCAACAAATCTCCTCCTTAATCCACCAATTTTGTTGTTAGTTGATGCCAATGGTGATGTATAAAGCACAAACTATCTTTTCTACAAGTGCTTTGTACACAAATACTCACCAACTTAGAGAGATCTTAAGAGATCATATATAATACATAATTTAATCTAATTATTTAGTTTTTTAGTGGGTATTTTCTTTGGCTGTTTGTGACTGTCTATGCTTTAATGGATTCTTATAGATTAATTTATTTATAATATCTTTTCTTGTTGTTTAATTAAAGCTAGTGTGTTACTATTTTTTTTTCCATTGGATTACCATTAACGTGTTTCTTACTTACAAAAAACACAACAAAAGATTATTTATGACCATTTATGGTTTCATAACATTGTTCCTTTAATATTGGAAATAGTCATCTAATTTATTTAATCATATGATCAGATCCCATCAACAAAACGTGAACAAATAATTTTTTTTTGTAGAACTTTTAATTGGAGATATAGGTATCATGTCGTGTTTTTTTGAAATGGTTTGAACAATAGTAAGAAATAAATGAGTCGAGTTTTGAACGAGTCACTCATATTTGATTCGTTAAATATTTATATCAAATTCATTTTAAGCAATTCAAATCAAATTCAACTATAAGATTAAATTCGTTTAACAAACAAACCAACCCAAATATCCAAGGTCTAATAGATATGTAAATAGTCTCACTTGATATATATATATATATATATTTAATATAATTAAAATACAGCATTATTTTTTAAGGGATAAGACAAATATACCCATTTCGACCTTTCATTTGCAATAATCACCGCGTTTTACTTTTTGTATCAAACAAACACTTTAAACGGTTTTTTTATTACAAAAAAACACCTAATCCATTAATTTGGATGGAGAAGGGTTGATTTTTTTCTTTTTTAAAAAATACCCAACAAAACCCTTCTCAACCCAAAAATAAACCCTAAAGAGATGGTGGTTGTTGGCGGTGAATGATTAGGATTTAGGGTTATGGTCAGGGTTAGGATGAAATTTTAATGGATTCTGAGAGGTATTTTAGATATTTACATACAAAAGTTAACATAGTTAGAGTTTTTTTAACGGACTAGGTATTTTTTGCAACATAAAGATCGTTTAGAGTGTGTGTTTGATACAAAAAGTAAAATGTCATGAACTATGCGGATAAAAAATCGAGGGGAGATGTATTTATACTTATCCTTTTTTAATAATATCTATAATAAAACCGACCGAACTAAACCAAATCGTATTAAAATATTTATTAGAACTCGATATTATAGTTTTTTCGGACTATATTTGATTTTAACAATATAACTTTATTGAAACTCGATATTACAGTTTTTTTTAGACTCAATCAAATCTTGATAAAATTTAACCCGATTCGACTTATTTAAACAATTACGTACGAATCACAACAACCATCCTGAAAATGGTTTTCTTTTAAAAGAAACACTTTACCTTTTGAAATTTCGAGGATATAATCTAAAAACTAGTCACATAAATGACCAAAATAACCTTGTTGGTAGAAAAGGAACAAGAGAGGTTAAAGAAAAGACATGAAGCATATCACATGATACCCACTGATCTCTCAAGAAATCACGTAAGGTCATAGAGTTGACCTCAACTACACAAGCCTGCCGCCGTCTGATTGACTTCAAATATTTTTCTCAGCCGTCAAAATAATTGACCCAGTCTTGATTAGTTGTATTATCATCTTTTTCAACCACAAAAAGAAAAATCAAATATACGAAATTACTATTTTGGGCTTCCCTTCGACTTTATTTATCACGTGTAGCTAACCTTCAACTCACGCCTCCTCCTTCGGAACTTCTTTGTCATCACTCTCCCGTATGACGCGTGACCTACACTCTCGAGAAATAGATATTCAACTTTAAATCAGTGAATTCATTTTTATTGTAAATGTTTAACAATATTTGGAATATGTCTCATAACGATTTATTGAGTTTTAAGAGAATAGGTTTAAGATTGACTTGTTTAATGAATGAGTCAGACTTTAAATTCGAGTTTACTTATCTCAATTATAATAAATTCAAATTAAATTTTTAACGATTGAATTCAAACGCCTCGCAAACACCTAGTGAAAAATCTCACTTCCGTTAGGTGTAGCACACGACTTTTGCAGGCAAGTGAAGCTGGTCCTGTCCGGTGTGGGTCCTATTCGCGTGATCAATTAAAATAATATTATACTAATGTGAAATTTAGGTAGGAAGATTCGAGAAGCGCGTGGAAAAGTTTGTCCAAGGGCAAAAGAGGGAAGATGAAAATAGCACCACAAGTTGCTACATAAGTCGACAGTTGGGGCCCACCAAATGCCCCTTAATATTTTAATTTGCCTTACTTACGAAGATATTTTCTAATTCTGTGCATATTTTATTCATGATATTTTAAATAAACAAGTAGTATTTATTTTTTATTTAGCTTAGACACATTATGTCAAATATAACATTAAATACTATTATGTTTTGATATTGAGATTCATCTTCCTCCCTATCTCTATATTTTTTTTTTAAGTATCCTCCTTATCTCTATTGATAAAGCCAGTCTCATGGATCGATCAATATTAATCAATAAAATATATTTTATATTAATGGTTTTCTTGTTTACAATATTATTAAAGAGATTTAAGACTTTGTGTTTGTTAGTAATTATCTAATGCATGAAGGACAATTTTTATTAATGACCTCATTATATCATTTAGATGATGTGAAGAGACTGTAAATATGTATTTAATCTGAGGGCAGAAACGTCCATGCAATGAAATTACCTAGAACGCACAAAAAGATAAAAGTCATGGCACAACCGTAATTTCAGTGAAGCAGAAGCGCATTTTCCGAAACCAAGTAATTAAAAAAGTACAATTTACGCTTTATAATAAAATACTTAAATAATACGTACCATTACTCTATTTTAATTTAAAATTAAATTAATAATATTTTAAAATGTTTTTTATTACTATTATTTCAGGCGATGAGATGATAGTGAGGCTTGAGGTAGCTCTTCAATGGCGTTGAGTCTCATTCTCTTCTCGCACTTCTGATTCTCACGAAATCGAATTTCTGAACGATACTGGTCGGAGGATCTCTCCGGAGGACATCGAAGCTCTGATTGACGGCGATCGAATCGAGCTCGGCGGCGGGACCAGTGGATTAGGTGCGCCGTTTGCCCCCTTCTCTCTTGCTGTCACTTTCATGGTTCTGGCTCTGGAGAGAGAAAGCTGAGGAGGCCGTGTTTGGGTGCCGAGAAAATTGATTAAAATGAATGGTTAGCAATGGAAATGGATTCGGCGGCATGGAGAATGAGTACATCCGGAGACACCATAGGCACCAACCGGGACCGAACCAGTGTAGCTCCGCTCTCGTCAAGCACATCAAAGCTCCGGTTCATCTCGTAATTTTCCCTCCCTCTATCTGTGCATATGTATGTATTGATTGATCTCTGGCAAAATATGGTTTATGTGTATCTGTACATAGAGGTACATGATTGTGTAGACTGTAGAGCTTTCTGTGTATGGATTCTATGGTGATTGAGTGATTTGGGTCGGCGTATCCGAGTCTGTTGAGGAGGATCGTGTTTGGGTTGGTGAATTTCCTTTGCAATTTCGGATTTTGATTTTGTGAACAATGTTTGACTTTTTCTGTAAATTTTGTGAACGATCTCATTTGTGGGGATCAAATTTAGAATTTGTTCTTGTTTTCTCACTACTAACTTTGATTCACAATGTTCCAGACAATATATCTCAGATTTGTTCTTGTTAAGTTTCTTCTTCAGGATGAATAGTTTCTGAAGAAAAGTTCATTTCTTGTACTGTTATTAGATGGTAGCTCTGTTATGATAGTCATGCAGAAGAAGTTTTGGATAGTTAATTTGGCTAATTGGTATTTCAGAACCAAAATGAGGTTTTATTTTTACTGTATCTGATATGACCATGGTGTCATTATATTTATCTATCGAGTACAACACATATCCTCTTTCCCATCCTTGAAATCAAGGCGTAAGGATTGAGAGACATCCCTATGAATATGATTGACTATAGATATTTGTCTGATGTAGATATGGTCTTCTCATTACTAGGTGCTGAACTTGAATGGAGCGTTTATGTTGTTGAATTAGGTTATCATCCCTGAAATGTGCATTATTTTGTATTCATTAGGTTTGGTCTTTGGTGAGGAGATTCGATCAACCACAGAAGTATAAGCCTTTTATCAGCAGATGTGTCGCACAGGGAAATCTAGAGATTGGAAGTTTAAGAGAGGTTGACGTTAAATCAGGCCTTCCTGCCACTACAAGCACTGAAAGATTGGAACTTCTTGATGATGAGGAGCATATCCTCAGCATCAGGATTATTGGCGGTGATCACAGACTTAAGGTATGTAATTGCTTCCTTCATTCCAATTATCATCAAATATATTCTTTTCTTGAAACATATATCTGTTGTGATTTCTTCTTCCAATTGTGTTATAATTATATGTCATTTTGTAAGTTCATACGCTTAGCATTCACATGCAATGAGGTAAGGCGCATCTCTAGATTTGGCTATTTGTGATGTTTTGAGAACTTCATATCTGGATTGTTGTGATCAATGGCTCATAATCATGACCAAAGCTTGCTTGTCCAACTGGTCAAGCACTTGAACATGGTTCCATGAGACCAGGGTTCAAGTCCCAGCAGCGGTACCTTTGAAGGCTTATTTCTCTCCAACTTCGGTTGGGCCTCTTTGAACTCTCACCAACTCTTGTTGGGTCAAGTGGTAAAACTAGACCCCCCTTCTGCATAAGGAGTGGTCTTGAGCCCGAATTTTGATACATTTAAAAATAATTGCTGATAAAAAAAAAGTTTATAAAGTAGAGACCATAAATGGGTTTAATTGAAATGCATTTGTTTTTTCCTTTATCAGATGGTATTGACTGCTTGATATGAACTATATTCATTTTAAACATGGTCATCCTTTCTTTATTTTTCTCCTTCATAGACTCTCTTGCTATGGTTTGGTAAATGTGTTATTAGAATAAGATGATGTTAACTCTTCATATGAACATTTTTTTTTTCAATTTCAATTTTGTAACATGATTCTCGATTGATCATTATTCCTTCACCAGTTTGGTAGAACATCAAAATTAATTGAAGTTGAATAATAGTACCGAGCAGTTGAGAAAATTTCTGATTCTTGCATTTGGGTCTTTCCCGAATGATACACGCATTACCAATTATATTTAAGAACTTTCTCATGATTGAACTGGGTTAATCCAGATATGCCACGTATACTGGAACAATCTATATTATATAGTATAAAAGTGTTGCTTTTCTGATAAAATAAAAGTAAAAATGTCCCTTTCTCTTTTTTCTGGTGGGATTAGTTGGAACTGAAGTACTAACATGATTAGTCCTTACACTAACAAAAGGCTAAGCTGTTTTGATCACGATGCAATCATCTTAAAGCGACCCAAAACTCGTTTTTTTTTTTGCAGAACTACTCTTCAATCATATCGGTCCACCCAGAGATCATCGAAGGAAGACCTGGGACTCTAGTCATTGAGTCATTTGTGGTGGACGTGCCCGATGGGAACACCAAAGATGAAACCTGTTACTTTGTCGAAGCCCTGATCAAGTGCAACCTCAAATCACTAGCCGATGTCTCTGAGAGGCTCGCAGTACAGGATCGAACCGAACCCATTGAACGGATCTGAATGCCAAGTGTTAGGGACTTGGGAGAGATGTGGAGTCCAAGATGCCATGGATGAAGCTTCCAAGGCTCTCTTGGGGACGGACTTGGTAGCAGCACTCTTTTGTTTGCCATGTTCCACCTTTTTCTTTGTCGTTAAGTGTATGGTTACATTAGGTCAAGAACCATAGCTCTTGTTAAGATTCTGAGAAGAGAAGAAGAAGAAGACTAGGTTTGTTTCCTCCATTGATGTGATGATGAATTATGGGTTTTGTCTGTGGTGGGTATGTATGTATGTGTGTATATATACATATGCTGAAAAGAGGTGTTTGTAGATTTGGTTCTTCTCATAGTTAAGATCCTAGTGAAGGGTTTGGTGAAAGGTGAACCTATGCAATGTATAAGCTCTGTACTCAGTCAAGGACTACTTGTAACTATCATTTATCAGTACCACAACTTCACTTCCTGTTTGTTAGATTCATTTGGGTATCCATCCGGAACTAGCTCTTAAAACTATTCTGAATTGAATAAATTATGCACAAAATACAGGTAAAACTATTAAACCTCACATTTTTCATATTCATCACCATCCAATATATCAACTCATATCCTCCAAAAAATGCACTAGTTCTTCAAAATAAAAGGACAGAAATACCCTTTATCGGTCACAAACTTCCGTCAATCAAACATATCCAACTCCAACAATCTAGATCCAGATATATGACTTTTTTTTAATAATTTTTTTAGCAAAGGAAATACGTATTATTAATACTGTCGAGAGTAACAAGAAACAATCGTAAACAGAAATACCCTTATATACAAACTTTTTTCTAACTCTAGTGAATATATCCTTTATAAAAGTTTGCCAAGGGCATTCTTGTCCATAAAAAAGACAACTTCCTCTTGTCCCTTAATCAATCTCCAAAATTTGAACCCATAATGGGTCTTTAACAGTTCAAATATACCACACCTCCTACCTCTGCTGCTGCTTCTGATATCGGCAGTGCTTCTGATATCGGCAGATCTTATCGAAGGGCTGTCACGTTGCGATGCAATTCTATTATTAATTACCTGTAGTGCCATCAATATCCTGTACAGAACCCGTTCCAGCTTGAGACGGGAAGGCGGGAATTTTTAGGCTGGCACGAGATCTCCTTGTTCTTGTTGTACTTGTTCTTCTTGCTCTGAAACTTGCCCTCCCATGTATGGGTGAAGGGTTCGCTTTATTTCTTCTGCATTGAGGGTTTCGTACTCCAAAAGCGCATTTGCTAGCGCATGTAGCGCCTTCTCGTGCTGACATAATGTTAACAGAGCTAGTAAGCATTTGATTTGACAAATAACAACATATGTAAGTGCTTACTTAAGCTAACAGTGAAAATAAAGAGTAAGTTGCACATAACTACCTTTACGAACTATACACAAATACATAACCCCATAGTAAATTCTACACAGACACATGACTACCCTTATGCTTTTTTCACATGTCCCAATTGTCCAAAATATACATAACCATCAAATTTTTTGTCTTTTTCCATCGCATGACTTGCACGAGAATGTAACATTTAAAATATCCCAAAACTACTTAACTATCATGTTTTAGTTTTTACTCATTCCGTTCTTGAAATCTTCCACAGTCATTGAAATTGGAAGATTAAAGGATGAATAGTTTTGGGATATTATAAAATTTTAATCTCAAGTGACAAAAAAATCGATTTTTTTAATGGTTTGTCTATTTTGTACGAAGGTTAATGTAGAAATTCATAAGGGTAGTCACATGTTTGTGGGAAATTTACTATGAGGTCATGTGCTGTGGGCAATTCATAAAGGTAGTTATGTGTGTAATTGACTCTTGAGTTGTAACACTTGAAGAAGGATTAAGATGCTTGATTCTATAGAGGTTATGGTCTATGAGCATCAATGTTTGGAATCACGTCACTGTTATCTCAGGTTAGACAAAATATGGAAAGCGAGCCCCAAAACATATCTCAATAACATTTGCTAACTAAGCAGCATAAACAGAACTCTTAAACATACCTTCTTTAGGAGGGCTTTTACACGATCATACGCTTCTCTTAGGAGTTTCACCACCTGCAAAAAAAAAAAACTGATTAATTTGAATCCAAATCAATTACGTGTAATGAGATCACGAAGTACTGAAATCAAGCACATACTTCAGCATCAATGCGTGATTGCATTTCTGAACTTGGACGCTCTTTGATATGAACCGGTCCAATTTTATCGCTCATCCCACAACCCGATACCTGATACAAAGAAAAGAACCCATAAGCACCGAG
The DNA here is from genome assembly GCA_036897725.1 of Erodium texanum. Classification (NCBI taxonomy): domain Eukaryota; kingdom Viridiplantae; phylum Streptophyta; class Magnoliopsida; order Geraniales; family Geraniaceae; genus Erodium; species Erodium texanum. The sequence continues at coordinate 773 of JAYMSW010001471.1, read as the reverse complement.
CTCTTTCCATACAAAGATGATATTTAAAATTGTATTGAGCACTGGAGTTTCTACAGGTATTGAAGATGTACCATATAGCGTGCAAGCTCAGTAGCAGTTTGAAGATCACTACTTGCTCCAGTTGTGATGTGGTCTTTGCCGAAGATGAGCTCTTCGGCCACTCGGCCTCCCATACACACATCAAGACGGGCTAATAACTGCTTCTTGCTGACGGATGTCTCGTCACTTGAAGGAAGCTGAGTCACCATTCCCAATGCGGATCCACGTGGCACAATCGTTGCTTTGTGAATTGGATGAGCGCCCTCGGTGTTGAAGGCAACGATTGCATGGCCGCTCTCATGATATGCAGTGAGCTGAGAGACGGGAAAGTAAGCTTTACAGATTAATCATCTGATTTCTAAATGAAATATTCTTAGACGAGTTTAAACAGCAGAGATAATTATACCTTCTTTGAATCTTCTGAGAGGAACATTGTTTTCCTCTCTGTGCCCATAAGTATTCTGTCCTTTGCAAACTCCATTTGTGAAGCAGATATCTTCTCTGCACCTTCAACGGCAGCTTTAATTGCAGCAATATTTACCAAGTTTGCCAGATCTGGCAATAAAGGATATACAGAATAAAATGTTCAGTCGTAATCGTGATACATATATTCTAGGGCAAATTGCACATAATTGTCTTTATGAATTGCCCACAAACACATAACCCCATAGTAAGTTTTGGACAGTCATATGGCGATTTATATGAATTTCATGTCACCATCGTACAAAATATAT
>JAYMSW010001470.1:0-16365 GCA_036897725.1 Erodium texanum | reverse complement strand
CCATGCCGAGCTGAATAGGGTTCATTAAAACGTATGTATGCACCCAAGACAACAATTTCCAAAATATGTTGTCTTGTTTTTTAGTTAAAATCGGCATGGGTTTTTATTTTCCTGTAACTTGGTGTTTTATTAATAAAATAGTTATTTAAAATAATTAAATAAATTGAATTCAATGGACAGATTCAAATTTTGAATAGTAAAAACAGAATTAACAGCCATCAGAAGCTCGCATCAGACGCTCCATTATGGACTGGCCAGCTTCACTTGCAAAATAACAGATATAACTGCCATCAGAAGCTCCACTAAGGATGCTCTTATAACTTAAGCCACTGTGGTACCACTGTTGTGATCACACTAAGTTAGACCTCTGTTTGTCATGACAGAGCATCCACAGCCATTTGAGATTACTAATGGATCTCTGTCCGAAAGAGAACTTTGACCTCTACGCGAATAGCTCTCGTTCTTTACAGACAATTCGATATAACGTAACTCATATATGTGCATATATAAATATTAAGGATCACTTGTGAACCATCAACGTCACTTAGTAAAGATCCTTCGTGAATAGTTCAGATACTAGATTAAGGGAAAGCTTAACTTTTTAAACGAAGAGTGGGCATTCTTCATGGGCAAGATGAAAAATCATCTCAGTGTCAAACTACTTAAAAGAGAGGCAAATCTTTACCAGAATCAGAAATGTTTACTACCATAATTGAAGAAACCTCCATAACACCTGCAGATTCCAACTCAATCTCAATTCAATGGAAATTGAATCTCCTAACTGAAACAGAGCCCTTCTCCAATGTCTGTGCAGTTTACACAAGTTGACAAACAACACATGTTATGGAAGCAAAATGGGATCATCTCTATGTATTTCTGAAGTGCTCTCTCTCTCTCTCTCTCTCCACACTCACACCTTCAGAACAGCATCCCACATTTTACTTACAGTCCTTGAAGTCATCAACATTACACCTACGAGCTTAATCAAGTGACCTTCAAAATGGAAATACAATTATGGAGACTCCCAACAGAATAGATATACAAAGCCTAACCAATATTTACAGTTGCTGAAGCCTCCTTGATGGAAGAAGGCGAACTGCATGATATCGGATTTCAATGTCATTGATCAGCATGCTACTTCAGAATTTCTGGAAGCCACAAGAACCTACACAGTACTTTTAGTAGACCAACTATGAGTAACACAAGGGAGGTTAATATATATTAATTTAAGGGATAATTGCCAAAAATGACCGTGCACTATGACACTTTTGCAAGGAGTTGCTGCTGCATACTATGTTTATTGCAAAAGGTTGCTGCCAACTATGCAACTTTCTGCACCGTTAGAAACGAAGTGAAAATACAAAAATACCCTTCAAATTATATTACATATAAATTTTTAAATTTATTTTTTTTCCGAGGGGAATTACGATATTTTGAAAAATTTGGGGTCATGTGACCTATTTTCCGTCCATTTTGATAGACTTTGAGGGTACAAAAAATTGGCAAGTTCACAGCAACTTTTTGCAATTAACGAAGTAGACTAACGATTTGTAAGAGTCAGATTACACATGGCAAGTTTTTGCAATTATCACTTGGTTTAAGTACAAGTCAAGTTCCACTGGTGTTTTATAGTATGAATAACTACTCGAATGACCTATCAGAAAGCCACCCATTTAGTCTGCAAATTTAGTCCCCAAACTTGCAACACCAATTGGTAGATTTTGACAATCGGGGACTAAATTTTGGCATATCTTTAATTCAGGGATTAAATCGGTCATTTTGTGACGATTCATGGAACATTTAGGTATTTATTCGTTTTGAAATAGAGTGCAGCAACAGAATGGATATAAAATTTTTATCCAAAAACAAAGCATGAAACATTGCATCGTGAAGCACTGAAGTTGGGAAGTATGAAGTACCTTGGAGAGGCAACCATGGTTGGAGGACTTTAGCAGGAGCGAAGTGTTTTAGACTTTAAAGCCTGCAATGCCGCCTTGAAAAAAATATCAGCTGATTCTGCTTCAGCTTCTGCTTCCTCTGCCTTCCTCGCAGCCTCTGCGGCCTCTGCTATGGCAACTTCTGCCTCTGCAACTGCTTGTGCTGCTGCTGTAGCAGCCTCTTCTGTGGTCATGCTCCTCATCTTCAGTAGCTCTTCATCAACCTGAGATCTGGTGCGCTTGCTGTACTCACCATTTTCTGATCTTGGATTTTGTTTCCTTCCCTCCAGGGGAAAAATGGGTGAGCTTCTTCTTGTTTCAGATGAAGCCACACGCTTTGTAACTTTATATTTATGTTTTACCTGTTCATGCCAAAACTGCTTAAAAGGACAGGCCATCCAGAACATGCTATGAAAAATACCACACCCATAATGATTCAGGAATCTATAACTTCCATCTCAATAATGCATGCATATAACTGGTCAAAGTCCCAGCAGCGGTACCTCACTCCTCATTTATCTCTTCCCAACTTCAGTTGGGCTACCTCCCCCCCCCTTAAAAAGTTAATCTAAGAATCAAAAAAATGTTTGGTGCTCCCTTGCCCTTACATAAGCAAGGTCTTGAGACCAAATGTTTTGATACACCAGAGTTAGTCGATAAAATAAAGTAAAATAATGCAGGCATGCATATACACGTAATTTACAGTTTCTTAATATCAGTGCCGCAGAGTACAACCGCCAATATCTGTAATGCATGATTGACATTGTGAACTTAGGAAAATATCATTGAATTATCTTGGAAGACCCATATGTCCGGAACATGCTACAGTTTAACAAGCTATATTGATATAAGAGAATGTGGCAAAAGGAAAATACCTTCATCAATTTTCCATTTGCTGCCAGATGCTTTAACTTTGCTGTTAATTTCTTTTTGAAGTCTGGCTCTGTATAGCATCGTTCCTGCAGAATGAAAATCAGTCATACCCCAACTAAATGGAAGACAGGAAACCAATCATTTTAAGAGGGGTTTTATTGTTAAAAAGTAATATAAAATCACAATATCAGAAATGATAAAAATGCTGAAAATTATAGTTCAATAGATACGGATAGTTCCTAGTTCTATTATAAGCATGGTCTTTATTTGATTGTTACTGTCTATATATTTATAAACTCATACAACATTTGCTGGAAGTTTTTTTTCTTCCAAAGATCACTGTTGAGAATATAAACCCACATCGGAAAAATACAAGAGAATGTAGCTACTTATAAAGGCCAAGACCACACCCAACTAATAAGCTTGAGCTTTTAGATGAGTTAGTCCTCTAATATGGTATCATAGTCAGGTTGATTTGGGCATATGCTTGTAGGCCTCCCCGTGTCTCAACGCTCTATGAACCCCGACACATGTAGATGTCCAATCCTACTATAACCGAAAGGCTAAGACCATACCAACTAATAAGGTTGATCTTTTAGTTGTGGAAGCCCGACCTGATATAATAGGCCCATTTTAACGAAAATTTATAATTGTAGAACACTTAAATTGTATGGATGGATGTTATAAATCAGGCAATATTTCATGATCTTTAACTATTATGGTTTGGTATAATGTAAGGAAATAGTAAGAAGAGTTTTGTAATCTCTCAATTGTTTCTAATTAAATAGCAGTTTTGACTGATTGGGAAAATGCAATAATATTTGGTTATTGTTACTTCAACCATGAAACTAACTCAGAATCTATTTAGCGTTACAGCAACAAAACGATTAAAACTGACCACTTAATTATTCATTTTTTTTCAAGGACTAAAGTTACTTGCAAGTCAGCTAAATCACCACTGAAAGATGCAATGAAAATTACCTCAATGCACATAGCAATTGAAGCTTTGTCAGAACCACCGGGTTCATTCAACTGTCTTATAGAGTCCAATATAACTTTGTCCAACCTACACAAATGCAGACAAGGTTCAATAGAAGTAAGTAATTGATGATTCTGTTAAATAAAAAGGGATAAGTTAGTTTCTATACAAGATTCTTTCATAGCCTATCAGAGGTAAAAATCTCCACTTCATGTTTAAAGATAAAACAGTCTTTCAAAACTATAAGACAGTTCTTGAGTCATGAAACACTGATATTAATCCAAAGACACAACATAAGCACCCAAAACACCCTGAAAGTACAGCTAAATGATGTTTTGGGCTTGGTAGATAGTTTTAATGAATGAAAAAAAATGATACTATAGGGCCGGAAGTGATGTGTAACCTTGCAATTGGTTCTTTTGGACCAGCAGAAACTGCAAGCTGCTGTGCATCAGCCACTTCATCACTTCGAAGTATAGTGCTGATAGCTTGTTGCCGGTTATCGTGATGTTTTTGGCTTGGGAGATTCTTTTTCAAAGAAAACTTAGCCTTACTCCTAGACCCCAATCCACTTATCATCACATTGATATTTCTCCATTTATCCTGTCATCATGTGAAAGTCAAAAACACAATTAGGATCATTAGTATCATCCCAAATCCTAGATAACAAGAATGAAAAGCTTCAATTCATTGTTTATTCCAATAAATCATGAGTAATCCCAGCTGAATTTGGACAATGCATACCTTGAGATCCACATTGGAGCGCAGACGTAAGATAGAACTGAACTCCGGATCAGTAAGTATGGTGCGCCATTTGCCAGCACCATGCTTAGCTACTCCAGCTTTAAGAGCTGCTTCTTCCTCAGTGGTCCACTTCTGCTTGGGAGCACCCATCACTGAAAAGTTCCAAGACCTCCTTAGAACAAACTGTGATTAGCCGAACAGTACACAAATTGATGCAATCTTCTTCCTTCTCCAGAACTTCTTATTCAATGAAGATATCACCTGCTACTTCCTACATCTGGAAACTGACATGACATCATATGCTGCAATTCCATACAATCAAACCTTAACTCAACTAAAAACATACACAATTTGAACAAAAAAAAAAAAATGCAAGTTACAACTCGAATAAATTCCCATCTGGGTTTTGTCCAAATTTTGCTTGGTATGAACTTTCATATCCAATTCCATGGACACCACATCAGCACAATCAGATGATAAAGCTAAGATTGGCTTATCTGTCAGCAGACTAAACTGAAAAGGAGAAACAAAAATCCTATATCTCAATTTCACATCTTCGGAAGCTGATCAATGGAAAAAAAGATAAATTTACACAAACGCAGCAACAAAATTATCACATCCGTTCAGTTAGATATGCAAATTGACACCAAAACCGCACATAACATCAGCGACAGTTCGAAAAAAAAAACCATACACAGAAAAGAAACAATTCAAGACGCAGCTCATAATGAGGGGCTCGATTTTCCCGAGAAAATGAAGGAAAATGCACGACGAGTGACAGAGGAGAACCTGATTAGGGAGCAGAAGTTTCTAGAAAATGTGAAGAGTAATTGGATTTGGCGTAAAATTCAGACAGACGAGAGTTTTGATATATGGACCAATTTTCTTCGTCCCCTTCATTTCTTGCGTTTTCGATACACATAAAATAGATTAAAAGAAGTAAATCTTAGGCCCAATACTTTTACAAAATAGCAAATTGTCCCACTTACTTCAAAAATTAACTTTCGACCCTAACAAAATATATTTCGGCCCAGATGCTTTTGTATATTTCAGTATTGACCTGCTTTTGTAGCATGTATTTACATTCCAGTCGTTCCTCAACAACACCAACATTTCTCTCTCCACCGCATACAGATTCACTTGTTGAAGATGGCAATGGCCGCCTCTCTACAGCGACTATCAGCCCGAGCTCGTGGTCTTCGAGCCACTCTCGTCCCTGTCTCGCGACCATTCTCCGCCGATGCTTTGGTGGAGATCAAACCGGGCGAGATCGGAATGGTCTCCGGAATCCCCGAAGAACACCTTCGCCGAAAGGTTTTGCCTCCTCTATGCCTATCTGCATACGAACATACCTATTCAAAATATCTTTCTTTTTTTTCTTATTCTTGATTGCTATGGTTTTTGGTGGGTTTTTGTATCGCCTCTTTTGTTGGAAATGTGCACTGATTAATGTATTCCGGTGTGGAGGAATCAGAGAAATGATTTTTCTGTAAAAAATTTTACTGGGTTTTCATAATTATAGGGTTTTGTTTTCCCTTAGATCAATACTTACGTATTTCAGTTTGGAGGAATGAGGGAAATGTTTTTTTTGTAATGTAAAAATTTCAACTGCGTTTTGATGAATTTAGGGTTTTTGTTTTGTCTTTGATCAATATATAGCTATTTTTTACATGAGATTTTGGTATTAGGTTGTCAAATGATTAGTGTAGTCTAGGGCACATGTTTGGGTTCAATGCAAATAGGAATGCTCAATGGCTACTGTAATGCAATTGGTGGAACATGGTCAAACACCCATGAAAATGAGTGCTTGGAGCCGGGCATGTGTAGTAACATCAAATGTTTTCACAATGGATGTTGCTTATATGGTGGTCTAGCATCTGCCATAAGCTCATTTAAGTTGAAGTGCCATATATTAGTGTATTACAACTTGATATGAGCTTATATGTGCAGTTAGGCTATTGCAATCTTAAAATTTCTATTAAAAAGGTTAGGTATATGTGAAACGGCCCTTTTCTTGTGATTCAATATTTTGGATTTGATTTTTCTGTGTATCATTAGAAACTTTCTTCCATGTATAATTGTATATGACAATACAATAGGCTGGTTTTTGGATCTGGCCCTTCTAAACGTTGATGATATAATGACAATTTTCCTTTGAGTTGAAGATATATACTAGACTAATTTTGGGTTTGCATTGCAGGTTATCATCTATTCACCAGCTAGGACTGCGTCTCAGCAAGGTTCAGGAAAAACTGGAAGATGGAAGATCAATTTTTTGTCAACTCAAAAGTACATCTTCTGCTACTACCCCTACTTATTGTCTTTATTTAACCCTTATCATTTAAGTGATTTATTTTTCTGTGATGGATTTATTTTAACATGATTTGTGCTTTTAATTTTGGTCATTGCAATCTTACAAACCTGATTTCTGAATGAATAACCTGAAGGGTTTATAAGCGGTGATACCTGCAAAAATATAGCATTGTGACAAAAAGAAAGTGAAACTCTTAGTGAACTGCTGTTTTTATTTGAGCACGTGTCGGAAGTTTTCTATTATTTTATACTCTTCTTGAAATTGGAAAGTTCTAGTTTCCAGTATATCTTTCCACATATTGCTGTACAGTTATGAACAGTTTCTTCGTTGTTATGTAGGCGTATTTCAAAATGTTGCATTGCTTATGAAGCTGTCAATTATGAATCATATTAGCGCGTGTATAATGTTGAGTACTTTATGGACCATATGGTTAGCTGATCAAGAGTATGCTATCTTGATTCTCACTGGTAGGTGGGAAAATCCGTTAATGGGCTGGACCTCTACTGGAGACCCATATGCCAATGTTGGTGATTCAGCACTGACTTTTGACAGTCAAGAAGCTGCTGAGGCATTTGCTGAAAAACATGGCTGGGATTATTCGGTATGTTTCTTATTTGTTCATTTGAGTTTATTAACAATTGAATGAATCTGCAAAAGTTATGTTTCCTTACTGTGTGCTCTGCTTTCTAAATAGAGATTACATTTTATAGCTCTTATTCTTCTGTCTTACACTGTTCATACTATTCTTTTTCCTTGTAAAATGTGTAATTATTTGTTGATTAGAATGTGGTGGTAAGATGAGGGTGAAATATTGGAGTTGGATGTAATTATGCTTCTACACTGCAAGAAATTGCTATGCATTATTTACATTTCTCAAATAATAATTTATTCCTTATCCACCTTGGAATTCTATACTTTTCTTCAAACTCTCTGAGTTCTGGGCAACTGTTGTGTGCTGCTCTAGGCTTAACTACGTTATTGTAGTATGATAATAGTATTGAGATGTTATCCTTACAATTACTATGATCATTTTTAATAAGCATATGCCATTTATTGCTTCCATTTTTTCTATAAAAAATTTTTATTCGAACTATTTTTGACAGCATTTCTTGGATTCGTGCAGGTTAAAAAGCGTCACACACCTGTATTGAGGGTATGTCATTTTCATCCTTTTTGTAGAAGCCACAGCTATTTATATGGCTATATTGTAGTGTGGTATTGTTCTTTCCATTGGTTGGGGCTGACAGGACGACATAGTAATTTCTTAAGTTGATATTAAGATGATGATTGGGGCATGATGGGACAACATAGTGCTTTTTCTTAAGGAATAATTTTACAAAAGTACACTAACCTTGTCACCTTTCTCACTTAACTCGATTGACTTTAAAAATTTCTCACCTAACTACACTAAACTTCCAAATTTTCTCACTTTACTCTATTTTGGCAATAAACGTCAAAAATACACTTCACTAATTTTCAAAATTATGCTGCTGCTACAATAAATTTTGTATGAGCTACCCAGATTGCTGCAGTGGTATTTTTGTCATTTATTACCAAAATAGAGTAAAGTGAAAATTTGGAAGTTACTGCAAGCTAGGTAAGAAAATTTAAAAGTCAATCTAATCAAGTAATATGGTTAATGTACTTGTATGAGATTATCCCTTTACATACAGCAATATCATATCTTCCATTACCTCATAATTTATTGCTATTCAAAGCTTACTGTTTCCTGTTTATCAGAATACCCAAGCCTCTGACATAGGAACCTTATCTCGTGGTTGCAGGTGAAGGCATATGCCGATAACTTCAAGTGGAAAGGCCCTCCTAAAGCCGAGGAATGAAGTTTTTATAAAGATCTTCTATGTTTTTTTTTATCCATGAATGAAGTTGGAAAATGCAAAGTAGTTTTCTTTTGTGTATTCCTCGATTGAAATAAATGGGGGCAGATGTTAATTGCTTACTTGAGTTTTCACAGAACCTATGAAGGGTCGAATAATTGAAATTTCTGTAAACACAATGCTTTGTATGAACTTTTAGCATCAAAAACTAGTTATTGTCAATACAAACTACTAAGAAAAAAAAATCAATCACTGCAAAACTGGTATAAGCAAATTTTGCTTGCCATGGTATTTTCATCGACAACCATACAAGAATAAGATACCTTGGCTTACCATTGTATGTTCATTGACCAACCATACAAGAATTGGATACCTAACCTGTGACAGCTCATTTTCTAACTACAACTGCTGATTCTCAGACAGACAATTTACTATGAGATTCAAGTATTTGATTTGGCAACCTTAATGCCACTAGTATTGGGTAGCAGCTTCTTCATATAGTATTTGGATCTCCGGGAAAGATTGATCTTCTCCCTCTTTTTCTCCGGTATCATTTCTATGGAACATTCTGAAAAGCCCCGCCTCACAAACCTGTTACACACCATGAAATGTTACTAATCTACGTAGTTTATCGATTTGAGATCTGCATTTGATGTAACACTAAGGTGAGGGGCAAACCAATCTGCAGTGCGAGTAGTAAGCAGGAAAAGCCTGGTGAGTCCAAGTGAAGAAGCCTTCTTCTCAATGTAATCTGCACTTTTTTTTTTACATCCATATTATTGTTAACAAATGCCAAGCATGTACTGAAACAACCTGATAATTTTTTACTTTTTGTTTTTTGATTTGAAATTTCAAGGGCAAAATTGTTGTTTTGGAACGAACTGACAACAAACGAACCAAAATACAAGTTCAAGATCACAACATACAACAGTTTGAAGATAAGGGCACCAACCTGCAAAAAGTTGATAGTACATGGTACTAACTACTGTACAATTATCACTAATATATATATATCCTTAAATCTAATCAGAGACTTTGTTGCCACGCTATTATTATGTTTCAATCTGTTACCTTCGATGCTATGCTAGTTCTATTTCTACAACACAAGGATGTTTGGTTGAGCAGCATACCGAGTAATTTATCTCCCTGGCCTTGTCCACGGCAATCAGGAGAAACGGCAATAGCAGCGACCTCACCACACTTATCCTCAAAGAAGGGGAAAAGGGCGGCACAAGCAATGATTTGACCTTCTCTCTCCACAACAATGAACGACCCCAATGCATTAAGCAACTGAGACGCACAAAAAGAAGTTAACTATTTAAATTCCCATTTACAAAATATAAAGAATACACAAATAAAGCAGACCTCTTCATCACTCCTCCGGACCAACGTCCCCGATTCTTCTAAAGGCTGTATAAGCTGTCTGATTCCAGTGAGATCAGTCACTCTAGCCATTCGAGTTCCCTCATAGAGATCACTTCAATAGCCAGTTAAGACGTGTCAGTACGATTCAAGAACTTATATTCGTATATTGATTCAATTAAGTTGGAAAAAAAAATACTTGGAGACATGCATCAGAATCAATATAAACTGATTTTGGGTTAGTTAAAATAGCATGAATATCGGCAAGAGAAGTGAGATAGTTGTGGAGAAACAAATGGCATACCTAGCCACCATCGTCCCCATTCCATCTCTTGAAAACAATTCCAATAGTAGAACTCCACCAATAGTGCCATCTAATAAATGCACTCTTTGAACTCCTCCCTGACACAACAAGGATTAAAAAATTAATTTCCATGAGATGCTTCAAATTTAATACTCCAAATAAATGCATAAAGGGAACACACTAGTACAGGAACAAAGCAGAAGCAATCCGTTTTGAGATAAAACCATTTAATATGTTTCTTATTTTTATCTCTTCAAGTTAAATTTGTTTATTTCAAACTCATTCGTTTTAACTTTGAACTTCTTTAGCTTAGAAATCCAAATGGTTCATTTTTCATCCCCACGACTCATATAAATGTGAGATAATGACAAAAAGATACTGTGTACTTTAGTTTGGTTGCATGTTGTTACTGTCATCTTCATTTTGTGGCATGTTGTTACCTTGAATATTTTTTTAGTTACATCGTCTACAACGGAGTTAAAAAAAACCAAGAGAAAAGACTGAACTACCCCCTCACAAATCTTCATTTTTGGGGCAGGTTGTTACCTTGTACTTTTTTTCAACTCACATCCAACAAGAAGGAGAAGGGTAATTTCATCCTTTTGAAAACTATGCATGTCACATGCTGCTTTAAGTGCCTTTTTCTGTTAGTTTTAACATATTTCAACTAATGGTGCAACTAAAAGAAAGTACGGGGTAACAACTTGCCACAAAATGAAGAAGACAATAACAACTTGCAACCAAACTAAAGTACACAATATATTTTTGCCATTATCCATATAATATCTCAGTTAAGTTTGAAAGGGAAAAGATACCAAGGCAAAGGCAAAAAGAAAATAGACTTACTCGGCAAACAAAAGCTGCAGCAGCCAATTCTGAGAGGTAACCATGAGATCGACTTAGCCGCTCTTGGCCTCCAATAGCAAACCCCTGTTCACCAGACCACATACCATTTCCATTGTCAAAACCAACTCCATTCTGAAACGTTGCATTAAGCCTTTCAGTCAAAGCTTTCCCATTTTGGGGGAAAGGCACAGCTCCATTAGAGCCATCAAGCCGAGGACTAGCAAAACCTTCTCCACTGACAGCTTTGACATAGCTTGCAGCTATATCACTCTGCTCAGCTCGTTTACGAATCAAAAGATCTGCTTCTGGAAGACTCAAGAAGCGTATAAGATGCCCACTTTCATCTAAAATAGGGCCATCTATGATACATATAAGCTTCTCTGCTCCAAGTGCTAATGCACAAGCTGTAGCAACTTCATATGTGCTGCAAGTTGCAAGGACTTGAGTTATAAATGACCTTTAAAAGCTAGGGTTAATTGCACACAAGTACCTTTATGAATTGTCCACAAACACGTAACTACCCTTACGAATTTTACAGGTCACAATCATACAAAATAGACGGAAACCATCAAACCTTTCGTTTTTTTTCGTCAGATGACTTACAAGTTAGTGTAGTTTTTAAAAAATCCCAAAACTACTCACTCCCATGATTTACCATTCTGATTTCAATTTGATTCAGTTCACGAAATCCTCAATAGAATCATATTGAAAATGAAAGATTGGAGAATGGGAATAAGAGCTTTTGGATTATTATGAAATTTTAAACTCACGTGTAGGTCACGTGGCGAAAAAAAAAATCAAATTTTTTGATGGTTTCCATCTACTTTGTACCATGGTGACACATGAAAATTCATAAGGGTAGTCATGTGTCTATGAAAAATTTACTATGGGGGTATGTACCTGTGGAAATGTACTATGGAGTTATGTGTTTGTGGGCAATTCATAAAGGTAGTTAGTTGTGTGTAATTTACCCTAAAAACTATAGGATATAAAATGACCACTCATGAGGCTGTACAACATACTTGCAATTTAGAACCTCCCCAGAGCTGGAATATCCCAAGTTGCTCACTATAACTATACAGCCAGCATCAAGCCTTTCACGTATACGAGAAACATCTACTTTCTTCACTTCCCCAGTTGCCCCATAATCAACACCTTCAACAACTCCCCTTCTCTGTCAAGAAAATGTGACAATTAGGCTAAAATTACAGAATTAAAGCAAATATGAAGGATATTACTTGAAAATCTTACTTTGGCAGCAAGAAAGTTGCCACTAGCTACGCTGACACCAACATCATGCAAACGGCTGCTATCGCCGTGTCGGCGAATATTACAAATAGAGGGTCCCGGTGAAAGCTTTGCTTCCATCAATATCCGAATTCCCCCGGCCGCTTCCATTGCAGCCGCTAGAGATTCTTCATCGGTTATTCTGTATCGACCAACGTATTTAGGCTCACTCCCTACAAAAAAAGATGTTCGTGATGATGAAAAAAGCTTCATAGAAACATGAAAAAATTGTTTGAGTAAGTTAGATAAATGCACTAACGCCTAAAGAGCATATAGTTTATGACATGATGATTAAGGACTACAGATCCCAAATGAAGAATCCATGGCTGTTAACATTATTAGATATCAAAAGCATTCACTTTCCTCAAATCAGTATAGAAAGCCCCATAAATACAAAATATCAGGATGCATATATTTAGTTTATGACATGATGATTAAGGACTACACATCCCAAATGGAGAATCCATGGCTGTTAACATTATTAGATATCAACAGCATTCACGTTCCTCAAATCAGTATAGAAAAAAGCTCCATAAATACAAAAATTCAGGATGCATGTATTTAGTTTATGACATGATGGTTAAGGACTACACATCCCAAATGAAGGAATCCATGGCTGTTGACATTATTAGATATCAACAGCATTCACTTTCCTCAAGTCAGTATAGAAAGCTCTATAAATACAAAAATTCAGGATGCATGTATTTAGTTAATTCCCATGAAGTGAAAAGCCATCAAGAACAACAGACACTCCCTTACCTCTGTCAGTCAATAGCTTATCAATCTGCACATGAGTTCCTGGTACAATAACGAACCTTATCCCCAGGCCATGAAGCAGAGCAATGTCCTGCACATAAACACATTCGAACTTCAAATCTTTATCCGAACAAAACTACACCCAATTCAGCATAGTAATGAACAAACTTAAAACAATGAAAAATTGGATTGTGCATTCTACTCCTCACTCGAGCACTAATTCGGTGAGAGTGAAATCTAGAAGAATGGAATAAAGCAATGGAAGAGAGTGTGTGCCTTGAGAATGGGATCCAAGTAGGGGCTGGCGACGACTTCACCGGAGACGATGACGACAAAAGTGCCGCCCCGGTGAGCTCGGAAGTAGGGCCAGGCCTCGCGAAACCAGCTCACGAACTGCTCGTCCCTAGGAGAACCGCCACTTCCGTCGTCAGTCTCCGCGTCGCTGAAGTCGTTACATTTCGGCGTCGGCGAAGCTCCGATTCTCCATTTGATTCCGCCACCCACTTCCGCTAATCGAAAGGGTTTCAGGGTTCGATGCTGATACCGAAACCGAAACTGGGAAATTTGCGAAATTGTAGAGAAAGAATTGGGGGAGAAGAGGAAATTGGTTTGAGATAGAGTAGCGGAATTGGGCGGCAGCAACGCAGCCATAGAAATGGTGAAGCAGAGAGTGTTGAGAGAAAAGACCTAATTTGAGAAAGGGAAGAGAAACAGGCTCAGAGAAACCGCCATGGACGGTGGGACCCAGAAAGCTTCAACACAGATACGGATACGTAAAAACGACTTGTCGCACTTTTCTTCAAAAATAAAAATAAAAATTTGTTGCAATTATTATAACTTAATTTAAAAGAACATTTAATTTTTGAATTTTGTCGGGACTTAGACGAGACTCAAATTCTGACATGTTGAATAAATAAGTGTGGTGACTAACCATTTAATTAATTGAATAAAATGAAGAAATAATAAGTACCTGAAGAATGGTGGAGAGGTAAGAGGAGGAGACAAGAAGCTCAGAAGAGAGAAGAAGCAGAAAAGAAGAGCCTTTGTGGGTCTGAATATAGGGCTGAGCCTCCCTAATGGCCTCCACGAAGCTCCTCTCTCTCGCCGGCACTGCACCTTCCTCACATCTCACACATGGCCTGATCACCTTCTTCTTCTTGCACTTGCATCTCAACCCTTCAAATCTTGAAACCACCTCTTGTGTATGATGAGGGCTCCAACATGAAGAGGAAGGTCCATGACTTTGAGGCCAAGTTGAAGATGGGTTGTGTCTCAGAGTAGCACTACTCATTGCTATGCTGTTCTGGCTTTGTAGAGAGAGAGAGAGAGAGAGAGAGAGATGCGGCAAAACTACAGAGTTGAACTTATAAAGAAAGAGGGTCTGTGATTGCTTCAACGGATAGGCACAAAACAAAACACCAGAAAATGAATTGGAAGAGAGAGAGAGTTCAGTTCAGAACAACACTTGTGAGCCTGTGGAACCAATTGGTGTCTCTGTTGAACACAAGCCACCTGCTCTCCCTCATGTCCACCTCATGTCATTTCATGTTTCATCACTGTAAATCTATGATCACTTACCAAGTTTCATCTATCAGTAATGGACTGTGGAAGACAAAATAGGTGGTCCCTTCACCTTTCATTTCTTGTTTCATGAAAATGAACACCACCCATCTATGAACCCACAGGGCTCTCTCATGTGAACAGTGATCAATTCTAATCCGTCCATTACTGGGGAGTGACAGTACCTCTTGCAAGTTGCCACTATGCCTTTGCTTTCTTTTGACAGCAACAAGAAATGCTATCATTTTGGTCCCAGTTTCTGTTGTAAATCATAGGAAAGATACATACATACAAGGTCACATAATCATGAGTTTGGGCTGCTCCAACTCCCAACCACTACCATGTAAGACAACAATGAGTACATCTTGCTCATAACTATTTTTAACACAACTCAACAGGCCATTTTAACATGATACTCTTATGATGCCCCAACCAAATTTAAGGTCAAAGTGAATGATCAACAATGTAATGGGATATGAAATCTTCAACTCGTTCTTTTAATTTTTCATACACATGAAAGAGAAAATGGTCCAATACAGTAACAATGAAAACAACATTGTTTTTTCAAACTTCAGTATATAGACACAATAGTAGATGTTCCAAACTGCAAGCTCAATGCAATAACATGATCAAAGAACCTCCACAGGACGGATGAATCTTCTCCTCAAAAGCAAGCATCCAAAAGGCAGCAACAGCAAAGCATTGCCAAACTGAACAAGCACAAAAATACACAATTTACCCAACTATTTCATGTAATACATGATGACAAACATTAGAATGTGTTATGATGAAATCATGGATGTTCTTAAACTATGTGAGGTAAGGTATATTCTTTTGCTTTCTGAACACTATAATACAAATTGCATATCAAAATGACGAAAGGTAGACTAAAAGTATATCTATCAAATTAGGTCGGACAAATAAAGGCATTTCCTTTCCTTCAAGACATAGCAATGCCAGGGGATACCTAGAGTAATAAGGCATAAATTGTCCAATAAGAATACAATTACAATGACATATAACCTAACCAAATAGAGCATACAACAACATTAACTACACCATTTCCCCGATGAATTGGGGTAGGCTCCACGAACCAAATACAGTCATTCACACGAATACTTCGATCAATTACCAAATCCTTACAAAATGAGTACCAAATACATAATAGGCTGCCTGATGAAATTCAATTTCTCTACCCAGTTAAATTCAATTTTCTGTGAATGCCAGTTGATTTAATCAGAACAAACCATAACTCCAATAGGGCCACGAAACAGGATGAAACCCTAAAACTTGCAATTGGTTACCAAGAGATCAAAAACATTGCATCACAGTCTGGGCAATTATAATCAGATCAGATAAAAACAAAAAATCACTAAACCCAAGTGCCTCCTTTCCAGATGTTCACAAGATCAGATGCAAGGTACAAAGGGTTTAACAGAGAAGGAAAGCTTAGCTTACCATCCTTCCATGAAACCAGTACTCTTGTTGTCTTGTTGAGGCTGGGCGTACTGGGGAGCGTAGCCAGGCTGCTGCGGCGGGGGGCCCCCTGGGGGGGGGACCCCCCC